>JAFELO010001987.1:89798-159474 GCA_017140195.1 Eumaeus atala
AAAACTTATACCAATGCACCTTTTTAACGACACGTGTTCCTATGTACTCCTATGTACTGCATATGACCGAGCAGAAGCAAGATCCACTTACTTTCACCATTGTCTATCCGCTGTGTTCCTAAAATATTTGATTTCCTTGGGGTAGAATTTTCGAGGGTAAAACCGTGGCGTACAACTAGTAAAAGTATCCTCAGTGGTTGGCGAGTCTAGGCTAGTGCCCGTAGATGAACATCGACACGAAAGACTATAATTAGACACAAGAATCTCCAGCAACTAGCAGTTCCTATACAAAATTAACTACTTTCATATCGTATCCAAGTAACATTGTAAGCTGCAACGTACGGTTTAGTGATGTATTAGGTATTAATTATATAATATTCAGTAAAATCTCAATAGCTGTTGATGGCGCAACAGTAATAAATCGTTAGTTATTACCTAAGTACAGATTAAGTACTAATTGCTTACAACTCATTAATGAGGGCTTCGCAGAACCACAATGGGTTTTACGGACGGTAATAAAGTGACGCATGTATGCGAACCTCTCTACGCGCACCGTCCTTACATTGTATACAGATATTACCTTATTATACTCGCTGAATCATCGCCCACTCAGTTTTTAAGTAGGCAAAAGTAGGGCGTCTGTTAGCGCATATACAGCCACAGAATTAGGGGTGTGAACTTACATCGTCTACTTTTGAACGTTACGGAAAAAGCATGATAGTAAAGTTTCACGATGCGAGCGCACACCTTCACGAGAAACCGACACCCTGAAGTTAGCTATAGTCACCATTTTAGTTTTTCTCTTGCTACGCCAAAGACACACGCATACTTTCTTATGGTAGGTAGAATGTGATAATGTCGTCCCGGCCTGATTTTGGCCACTGCAGTCATCTCTATAGAGTAGCCGACTGCGCAAGACATTTGTAGTGCACAAGTGTGTGCGCAGGGACAAGAGCACTCCATGTACCCTCGTTCTCCTATTCTGCTGGGATGGCAGATACGACCGGAGAGAAACGAGGCGCAGGACCGATGGTTTAACGTGCTCTCCGACCCCCGCGGGCGTAACACCAACTTCCTGTCTTCGGACTATTATTACAAAGTTTAAAATCCCAATAACCTTTGGTGCGATCCGGGACTCGAACCTAGTACCTCACGACGTGCGTATCACTAGACCATGAGGCAGTCACGATGACTTCGTATAAGGAAGTATGAGTAGGCCCCTAAATTTTATAAAATAGTCTGAATTACCTTTTTTTTTCTTTTTTCTTCCGGACGTGAAGATTTTCTGTAGAAGCGAAGAGAAGCCCAATACAGCATTGGATTGTTGTGAGTGCTCGTCTGGCGACGAGACTAGCTTTGGGGTCGTAAGAGTGCCTCTCTCCCGCAGATGGGAGAGATGCATCCCGATATGAGAGTGTTTGTAACATCTAGTTTAAATATTATTATAATGGCCAGAGGTACCGAGAAGTCCCTACTCTCCCGACTCTGACGTCGGGGGCAGCTCGGACGCGGTATTAAAAAAAGGTCTCACGCTGATGTGAACGTTTGGTTTTTTCGTCTATTTAACGGATATATTTATATTTATATATATATTGTAAATAAACATGTACAAATATTCAATATATATAATACGAGTATAATTACAAATACTTTAATATGTATACAGATATAAAATATAAAAAAATCTAAAGAAACCCGATGAAATCCGTTAAATAGACACGACAATGAATAACATTCGCGCAAATATACGAAAAAAAAATTGTGAACGTTTGGCTCATGGAGAAGATCATGACCCGGCCTGAATGGACTGACAGGGCCCCTGCATCGCCCTTCGTCTGCCACTCATTTCTCGACTTTGAAAAATTAATAGAACATATTTTATTCTTCGTAATAAATCTACTTTTACAGGTCTTATTTAATTATTTTAGCCCGACGTTTCAGAAGCTTTACCGCAACGGGTGAACACAGATGTCAGTTGACCAGATGTTACAAGTTATTAGTAAAATCCCTAAAAGTTTTATTGTAATGAGTTACATTTGCTTAAGACATCTATCCATTTCGTTCAGTCAATATAATATTTAATAATAATGATTACATGGGAAAACAACAACACATACGTCAAAATTCATCGAGCAGTTCAGGCTGAAGGGAACATAGCAATCTACATACATACATACATACATGCACACAAATACATACATACATAGTTCGGAAAACATGACCATAATATCGTAAAAGTTTTTAAAATCGCCATGTCTGTAGCAACGGTGGCACTCTATTAAATAGACTGTCGACTGGCTGCTCCACGTACACGCACTTCACAGAGGACACGTACACGCACTTCACAGAGGACACACACTTCATCCAGGTTTAGGACATACATTTTGACAACAAAATTCTATACATCTACCGTCAATATGCCTGCAACTTCTGCTACTATAATTTCAAATGTTTAAATGTTAGCGCAGTAGATATATTCTAATATTATATTATTACAACATATCTACTGTGACATAACTCGACAGTGTCTTTCAGTTCATGGCACTAGTTGCTTATGACCAGGTAAACCCACCATATTTCCATATACATCAGTGGATTAGTATTTAGATATATATTTTTGAGGCCTTAAAACGTTGTAGACCTTATAGTATTCGATGTAAATTTTGGCTTCTCCACGCGTTACCGAAAAATGTGTTGATAGACGTACACACGATAAACGCCTTGAAAAATATACAATTCTTGTTCTCCCCGTTAGTACGGAACCGCGGTGTGCAAGTTCCGTTCGCACTTGGGCGGTTTTGTAGCGAAATTTGAGTGTTGGGACTTCTTGCTATTATACTAAACGCATTAAACTCCCTCAAAATCCTTACATGTCATATCCGTAGAGGCATTTATGATTATAATTACAACTAACAGCGATAACTATATATAATTAATCAGTTCAATTACGTTTCTTAGCAGTTTATAATCAGACGTAATTAGCGCAATTGAACGGTTAGCTTAGACTTTGTTATAATTAGCATTTATCAATTGTACCTGGCCCCGACGTCAGAGCCGGGGGCAGAGGGATCTCTATGCTATGATAATAATAGTAAAATTAGCTGGTGTAAACCTAATCTACTTGTAAAACGAGCACTTACAGCTCTCCGATGAAGCTGTGTTGTGCGCCGCTTCGCTTCCATAGCATAAGTTCGGGTCCGCAAAAAGAAAAAAAAACCTTGTGTCTTCAAATTTCATGCTTGGACCACACCGTGGTCCTCGCTGGAGGTAGCCGAACGATATATTTATGTTTTCGATCGAAAAGTTATTTTCTTCAATATATATTTAATTTATATATGATACTATCGACGCATGGCGCATAAAATGGGGTTTTAATTTTTATATGATATGTGCGCATGGTGGTGTCTACGACATACCGCGTACTTCGCTACCTTCAGTAGTGGCGTAATGGTGCCCTTTACTCTACAACGACAACAGAGATACAACATTGAAAGAATTTTACAAGCAACATAAGTTGCCGAGAAGAGCGTGTTGAACAAGCTCTTCAGCTGTATCATGTGTAGACACTATAGATAATACTTATTATTCAAACCATTAACATTATTACCAGCCGGTTATTACGCCTGTTAACATGACGTACATATATCGACAAAGGGCAGAATCATTTCCGTCTACGCACACGTTCGCACGGAAATGTTCACCAACGGATAGAGATTCCCGAGAATGGAAGTTGGGACGGATAACTAGCATAATCATAATACTGCTATTCATACACAATTTTGTATAATAAGCTAAAGTTGGTCCAAACTGTAAGAAATTTGTGTTTTGTAGTACTTGCATATAAATATTATAAATATAATTATCGCTATTTGCATACCAATAAACGATGTTAATACATTTTATTAAATGATAGGTGTATTGAGTGTATAAAAGTAAATATAAACGCAGAGGTTATATCGAATATGGCTAATGTTGATTTGTTAAGGGGATAAAAATATCTCATTACATAAATGTGAAGAAATAAGAGTTAAGTTCAATACTAATAATAAAAGTTCAACTTCACCGATTAAGAAATTGAGATATGTATTGGTACCAAGTTCTGTGTAGAACATTCTGTAGTCTGTTAGCTGCAAGGACATCTTATTCAAGCGAAGGGTTCGACTTGGCTACTTCTTACAGACAGACCAAACGTTGCGAAAGTGACGAAGGTATTTACACTTTATTGACTATCGTAAAATAATACTTCCGACATACGAGAAGTACTTCCGACATACGAAAAGTACTTCCGACATACGAGAAGTACTTCCGACATACGAGAAGTACTTCCGACATACGAGAAGTACTTCCGACATACGAGAAGTACTTCCGAAATACAAGAAGTACTTTCGACATACGAGAAGTACTTCCGACATACGAGAAGTACTTCCGACATACGAGAAGTACTTCGTCAGCTGCTTTCATTCTTTAGATGAGTTCACGTAATTGAGTGTGAGCAACAGCCGATATGTTAATGATGATGATTATACTTACGTACTACAAAATATGAAAACAGGAATGGGGTTCCAATAATACGCAAGATGAATTGCTATGTTATTTACATTCCACACCATGGCGTTTCGTCAGGATGCAGAGGGATGAGTGAATATTCTAGGTGAATAGTAACTACGTGTATAGACACCATAATCAACATCACAGAGGGACACAAACACTGCCCTTGTCTCCTGGCCGCTACGGCCTCTCGGAGTGCCCGAGGTAGTCTCAGCTGTCATCACTAGACAGGCTTATACAAGACTCTTGGCAGGTATACAAGGGATATTAGCATAAAAAATAGACTCACGTTAATTGTAACATCCTTTAAATTGCCCTACATAATTATTAACTGAAAATAGTTCTAAATCCCATTAAACCTCAGCGCTCAATTGCAACAAATTAAATTAACTAGGAAATTACATAATAACAATTAACAACAAAGGACTACCAATAAAAATGGCCAGCCAAAACGCGTAATGTTACAAAAAACGAAACAATAGAGGGTTAAATTATTTAAGAGCCGATTTCCAACTGCGAGGAAATCATTAATTAGTTCAACTTAACCCCGAGCCGGAGCGGGCGGCGGTCATCATAATAATTGGATATTATAATAAAAAATATCGCATTATTAAAACGAGAGCCCTTTTCTGTTTGCCTCATTTGTTTGTCGACGTTTTGTTTTGTAGTAGTCCATTGCTGTCGAGATGAGGTCAGCGCACACTATCTGCCCTTAATACTTACCACAAAGCAGGCTCACTATAATATCTATATATACTATTAATGTTTGGGGTTCATTAATTGCTGTAACTGTTTGAACACAGTCTTGAGACTTGTCTCATGTTTAAAAACAAACGTTACATTAGCATTACAATTTTGTGGATATACCGATCAAATCCTGACCAACAATGCTACAGACATAGTTTGTCAATAGTTAGGTGAAACAAGGAGAATAAATATTACTCCTAAGTCAAATGTTTCAAAGGACCACTGTGTATATTTTGTTACGTCTATTGTTATGCGTCTTAATACATTTGTAAGAACATTGTTACCTTTATTTTAATTCCATATTTGTAATTTTTTTTTAATTATAATTACGTGCTCTTATATATTATTGGAAAGTTGCGCGAACTTTTAAGCTTGTGGAAATTTCCAACAATAACCTTTTAAAGTTACATAATGAGGGCAGGTGAAAAAGTATTAGTATCGTAAAATGAGATTCAAATAGAACGAATAACGCATTAATTGTAATTCTTTAAAGGCAAATTTAGTAGAAACACCTTTTCTTTTTATAAAACAAAAATATAATTTAAATCTCTTTGTTGAGGAGGGACAGTCTGGCAGCTACCGCCCACATCTCCACCTCCCTCCCTTTCGGGTTCGTGACCGGTTTACCCCAAGCCGCGGGCTTGGTGTTGAGGTCACCGGCCACGAGAATCTGTCCTAGGGCCGCCAAATTTCGTTTCGGAGACAAGTATAACCCTACGAACGCAACCTCTCCCCGAACTGTCGCCACGTACCTGCGGCTCTTCGCCTTATTACGAGGGGGGGGGGGGGCATCTGCAGGTCGCAACACGACCGCCACTGAGTCGTCGGTGTCCTCCGCCCTGGTGAGAGGGCACGGCGTACGGCTCGGCCACTCCGCATACCACACAATGACTGGTGGTAGAACACCCGCCGGCCTTGTGGCCAGGCTGACCGCAGCGGTAGTACATTGTGCTGCGGTCTGTGCCACCGGGGCACGTGCTGGCCACATGCCCTGCTCCCAGGCATTGGGAGCAGTGCCTAGGACGCGCCTGCTGGAAGCGTACCGCGACGTGGCACTAACCGTGGCATATCCGGATCGGACCGGTACCCAGCTCCTTCAGATTTACCGCTCCTTCCGCCTTCAGCAGTGCCGAAGCGTAGGTCGCCCTTTGATCACTGCCTCCAGCCGCAACTTGGCTATTACCGCTAAGGATCGTGGGAGTGAGAACTTCGGTTTTTCCTCCTTCTTTTTTACGTCCATTTTCGCCTCCTCTTCCCTTTCCCTTCCCTTTGCCCATGCCTTTTTGGCATGCCTTTGGCGCAGGCGGGAGCCGCATCTCCAGGCCCGAAATCCTGGCAGCCACTATGTTGCCCACCTATCCCTTTAAGGAAGTCGGCCTTGTCGGGGACTTCTCACCCCTCAGCCGGCTTTCTCCGGGCCTCCTCAAACTCCCGCCTGTAGGCCACAATCTCCTCCCGCAGATATCCCAGCTCCCTTGCGAGCTGGGCGTTTTCTGCCCTTGACCGCCGGACCTCTTCGCCCTCCATGCCGTATACCATAGACACCATGGCCTCCCTAATCGCCCCAGTAGACCTCTTGGTTTTCGAGGCGTATCCACCCTGAAGGTTGACCGACTTGCCGGTGGGCTCCAAGATCACATTTAGGTTTTCAACCGCCTTGATCATGGGCTCCTCGGCCCCGCGAGCGCCTACATCCTCCAAGTCTGGCTGGTTGTCTCCCACTCCTTCCCCTTTAAAAAGGCTCTCTTTTTGTGAGACGCCCGCTCAGCTTTCTTACCCAGAGCCGATCTGGCGGCCCGCCTGGATCCGCCACCGAAAGCACCTGCGATTGACACTGTGATCCCAATACACAGCATACGCCTTGTACTGCTCTCTGGAAGGTCTTCGACGTCCACTACTAACGAAAATACTTAGAAAGTACTTGATTAAATTATGGGAGACCGCTGATTAAAAGTTAGCGAGATAACGGATATTATAGGCCTCTCTTATGAACGGACTCAAAACGTCACAGTCAAAATTGGGTATCCACAATGTGTCTGCTAGGTGGGTTCCGCAATTGCCGTCATATTTGGACTCTAAGCAAGAATCATTTTTTTTAACGGTCTAAATGTTTTAAATGGGAGATGGCAAAACTGCATCGAACTTGATGCTGATTATGTAGAAAAATAAAAACATAACTGATTTTGTATGTGTTTATTTTCTTGGTTAGGCCATATAATTTTCAATCCACCCGCGTCTTTCAATCGAGTTTTAATTCATTACAAACATACAAATTGTATTAAAATGATTTTTAAATACAAAAAATCTGAATATAAATATTTATTTTAAATTAAGTCTTATTATTTTATAATAGTTTTATATAACTTCATAATCTATTCCAAGGGAACTAGTAAATTTACCGCGATAAAAAGTCCCATCTCTTCTTCCAAATTATATTCTAGATTCTTCAGTAGTTTCTTCGTCAGTGTAACACAACACTCATGTATACTCATAAAAACATCCACATTTATAATATTAGCGGGATAATGTGCGCTGAAGCTGGCGTGAGAAATGATATCCAATTTATAATTCCCATTTACGGCTCACGGCGTATTAATATTTGAATAGATACCGTGATTTATAGCTGCCCTAGCAGGACCTCGTCTCTCGGCTTCACGCGTTTTGTTTCTCTCGTGTTTTTTAAACGTATAAGATTGTAATTGATCTATACCTAGGTATGTGTAAGGTGCCAACTGCTACCTATGTGCCCGACCGCGGTAAACCAAGTAAGTGATTGACGAATTAGGGGACTATCTTGGCACCTCCACCTATCATAACCTCGACGTGAAGTGGTGTTATGAGGTTGTGATAGTTTCAATTGCACAATAACAGGAAGTTTCACATCATTTCTTATAGAATAAAAAGACCAACGTGCAGTCCTCCTCATGGTGGCTATAGACACCCGAAACAATTGTAATACAGATGCATTTCCCTCCTTAGCTTTTCTCCCTCCAATAGGCCGCTGCAAGCTCACAAATCCCATATAGCTCAGTATAGCCATGTGTTTGCGTAGGTGTTATGTGAGCGAGAGTAACCCGGTCCAAATACGTCTGCAAGGCAGATAATAAATGTTACTTTTCATTATGAGTTATTGCTGCTTTACAGCCACATGTGAGTAGGAAGTATACTACAGGCTGTTTGTATTATTTTACGAGGGGTATTTTTATCCCATGAATCCTTGCGGGATATCAGCCCTATCCAAGATGGGAGGATTGGAATGTCGAACTGCTACCAGGTAAAATCCTACCTTGACCGCAGGATCTCGTGAGAGGAATTCGCGCAGTGTCCAAAAGTATGCGGTCTGGGATATCTCTGCACTGAGCAGACATTCACTTGCGGCTTCTTCGGCTGTCTTCACCTCGTGTATCTAGGTAGTATTTCTTTTGTTGATGCGAGGAAACGCATTTACGCGCCTTCACCGGCCCTGGGTGCGGTTCATTGGTCTGTGGGGCTCACGGCACACTATAGTGCCGAGCACCTCGATGGCTAGTCATTCCCACGAGGGACCGACGCCTCGTCCTCAGAAGTGTTGCCCACAGGACAACCCCACCAACACTGGGAGAGTGCAATGGGGTGAGGTTCCCACCCCTCACCCCTTGCCCTGCAAGAGTCTCGTCCTGTTGCTCTCTTGTCGCCTCGGTTCAATGGGCTTCGCCTGGGTACACGCCGGTCTACTGAGCCCCACCTTTTCGACACGGCGACTTGGTGGGGATCTATTTAGTATTGAGGCAATATAATCTATACAAATATAATATAGCTGAAGACATTTTTGTTTGTATGTTTGAACGCGCATTAATCTGGAACTACATGTCGGATGATAAAAATATATTTTTGTTTATGTCAGCTACATTTTTGAGGTTATAGGCTGTATTCTATGATGCCATGGCCAACAGGAGCGGTGTAACGCATGTAACATGTGTGGTGTAAACGCGGGGCGCTGCTAGTTATTATTATTATTGTGATCTACCTCCTCTACGGTGTGCTCGGTGACGACAAGGTGCTCCCTTCTATGACCTTTTTCCCCCTTATGCGCTAACTGTTACTAACTTAACATTGCCAGTACCCTTCTAAAAAGTATATAACGCGACTGTTCTCCGGTTGTAGTTCGAATGCGCTGTCGGTTGTTGGATTAATCATTATGGCGCTTCCTCGCCGTTTCACAGTGTGATTGATGTTGTTCCCTTCAGTGAGTTTATCCACGGACATACCGACTAATTGTTTATAGCGCGTAACGCGGTAATCGATTATCACAAGTCTCTTTAAGTAGCTGTATTGTAAAAAATAGACTATAGTAAAATCATTTTTTTAACAATTTTAATTTCAAAACAAAGAGCATCTAAGCTAGTGTTACATCTAGTTTAATGGATCTAATGGGTCATAGTTGGTTCTGCTGGTCAGAAACAACTATGACCCACTAAATTGAAAAAAAAAAACCCCACCAAATTAAATTCAGCAGTCCTACTGACTGTAGGAGCCTGCTGTACTCACTATATTTATGGAAAGCGATAGCGATTGAAAATATCGCAGGACAGCTGTGTTTTGGCCTGCTGCTATAGCGCGTTCAGAGTTATCTCACATGTGACAGTTATTTTTCTGGTAGTTGGTATTATCCGACATCTACTGCCACTCCATACAAAATGCGAACAGGTAATGAGAGATATCACAACTAGTGTTACCAACATAAAACAACAACAGGACTTGTACGTTTTCCCCGATAAAGAAGTATTATGATAATGCAATATTAATATGTATATTTTATATAACGCCTAAGGTATTTAGATATATATTTCAGAACATCCGAATAGCAGTTTCGCTTTACGTAATAAGGGTGCTGCCTTATTCTTCTTTTATAGGCGGATCTTTCATAAACGAAAATAATTAATTCTATTTTTTATGTGCTTTTGATATTTTATTTTATAATTATAATGTATATTGTGTTTATTAAATTATAGATTTAATGCATGTCTCTGTGACAGAACGAAATATTGGTACTACCCCCTTATACTTAAATCGAGGAAGGTGATCATGGCAACACATGGTGTTATTTCGCCAACCTCATAACCACATGGAACTTGCAGACAAATCCAAGTATGGTGCGCGCCGCTTGCGTGACAGGTAAAGCTACTAGCCTACAATTTCATGCCTAATTATGATATTTTGCACCACTTTCTTTGCAAGTGAATAATCAGTATAATGAAAAACTGATTTAACTGGTTGCGTTATAAATTATAATTATATAATAGTTATAATAATAACAGTAATAGTTTTATAAAATTAAATTTTTAGAAATGTATTGTAACTGAGAATTGGTACTACAAAAGTGATATTAAAAATATGAGTAAACTCTATATTTTCCGAACGAAGACGGAAAGATGTCACTACACGCCAGTATCATGTGAGCGAGAGGTACCTCCCCGATCGTGCCGGCCCTATTCCGCTGCAATGCAGCATGGCAATACCTATTACAATTTTTATCATTTTTCACAAATGTTTGCTGATTCTTGAAAGACTTTTTCAGTGAAGTTTTCAAGTAAAGTTAACGATTGTAACGCGATCATGAGATTCTCCAACAGTAAAATGTAAGTTCAATATGAATTAACAAAATTTACTGTGAATTAACAAAATTTACTGTGAATTTAATTTGCCGGCGTCTAATTGTTGTGTCCGTCGAAAAGTCTAAATTATGTTGTGTAAGAGTTCTCTGAATGTTTCCTCAAATTTCGCTTGATGTTGACAATAATTTAATATTAATTAGTAGTGAAATAACCTCTACACAATATCATTACGATATTAATTAGAAGTTTTACGCCGAGTTTAGCTGTTGTTTAGCCCTCAACCGCAGTAATGGGCACTTTAATTCTTATTACATTACATATAAAACACACTTAATGTTAGTCGCCTCTTTGGTGTAACGGTGCGAGTGTCGCCGGTCTCACCGTTAGCCGCGCGGGGTCCTGGATTCCATCCCCAGGTCGGGTGATTACTGTTAAATGTTTTTCAGATTATTCTGAGCATGCATTACATTGTCCGGAATCGGAATGTGCCTGCCGTGGCCATGGGCTTGCCACCTATGACATCCTCAGTACCTTGGCTAATCGTGGGTGTTCTAGTATATCTACTGAACTTACGAGTTGTGGATGCACTAGCACACCTCAGCCTACCTCTTCGGGGATAACAGGCGTGAGGATACTTAATGTTAATGGCTATCTAACGGCTATTGATGGTTCCCAACATCATAAGAATAGGTGCATGGAGTCTACTGCCGCGTTTGTTACGTTAGGAGACCTAAAGACCAGCCAGAATTTCCATACGGCGTCCATAATTGTGTTGTTGTACGCAAGAATTGGTTTATTAAGCTTTATGACAAAACTTATTTTAAAGCATACTTACCATTCCGTAAAAGTACCAACTCTGGGAACATCTGATATATTATTCGATTCTCATCACTAATGTCTGATCCATCTTCAGTTGCGGCATGAGGTATAATCGATACCTAATTTTGTTTTTGTAACGGCAGTTGACCCTTATGACATAACTACTACAAAAAGTAATAGGCAGTGTAACGTATACTCATAATTGTGTCACTGGATTGTTTTACATAAAGGGGAATACGAACATGTGGGCCATCGGAAACTCACAAACTGGTGAGTTTTTACTGTACACATCAAATAATCCAACTTAATTTACTGTGAAGGTAGGTATGTATAATCACATTTTTCGAATCATTTAAAACATTTTACAGTTTCTAAGTCGTAATTATTTTTCAGTACCAATCGTTTTATTATGTACACTCGCATTTAATCGATATTAAAGTTACGATTATGACGGTCATTAATCGATAGTCGGTCGACCGATGAACGTAATCGATATTTTGTCTTCGGGTTAATCGAGGGAACAGGTATCGATTAATTATAAGAGTTGATTAGCGGTGGGTGGATCTGCTCTAACGAGGATGGCCGTTTCGTGTTTGTTTAATTAATACAAAATCCGCCTACAAAATGCTTGTTCCTTGTCTTAGAGGGCTTGCTTCTGGTCTTAAAAGGCATGCCATGCTAACTGGAGGTCCGTATTTATGATCAATATTAATTGTCTTCGTGTACCTCAATAATAGTGGTCGATGCAGACGTGGAAGTTTATTCGCGGTTTATTAATTAATGCACATATACTTTTCCTTCAGTACATATCTTTATAGGTACTTAAATTAATTTAATTGTTTCATCTATGAAGAATTTTAAGTAAGTCGCATGTTATTTAATTTGTGCGATAAATTTACTATGTTTATGAATGTAGCCGTGATTAAAATATTTAGATTCTTGGGCACTTCGTCAGCTTCAGCGTTTAGTAGTTCACTGCTAAATATATATTTAAGAAGGCTTCTGACCCCAATCTGCCAAGAGCATCCATTTCGGACCGCTACTACACGGAGATCCTTCTGCCACCCGGTTTATGGTCAATCGACATTTCGTCTTCCTAAATGCGACTTCCACTCTAGAACTCTAATCGGCAACCCGCCACCTGGTCTTCTAAGAGACCAGCTCATTGTCACTTAAGAGACCTAATAATCAATTTGAGTCGAGAATACGGTGTATGTATAATGATTGAGCAATTTCTTAGAAGGGATACCACAACTCCATTCCCATTCCAGCAGTATTAAGAGCAGTAAAGATAAAAAGAAGTTATGTTATATTCCTTGTTTCATCATCATTATCAGCCAGACGACAAAAAAAAATGTTAAATTACTTGGCAAGTTCTAGTTCAACAGCTATCGATGAACGTCACTTACTCCACGGTTGCAGAACAGCCAATAGTAAAGAAGTCAACGGTGCTGTAACCCCACGCCTCGAAGAGTTATTAATACATGTAGGTCTTGAGTTTCTTCGGTTGTGTCGGATTGTGGTACAACAGGAAGATGAGGTTATTTTGCCTTTGTGCTCTGTATGAATGATTCCTGTGTCGTTGGCTTGCTTCAGAAAAATGGCGGGTATTGCTGAAATTAGGCCGAGCACTATTATCATTCAATATACCGTTGCAGAGTTTTCGAGCCTAGGTGAAGGTCGGATAAATTCCGATTGTATTTTCTTTTAACGACAATCGAGTTTTTAATTACCCCTCCATCAGTTAGCATTTTTTTTTTAATTTAACGAGTTACTTTTTTCCCTATTTTCGCCATGATAAATTACAGACATGTCAGCCACCCTCCCCGCATGGTAGCGCTGGTAAATATATATAACGTAAACGTTCTGCCTTGGAGTTCTTAAGCAATTTATAATTAGATTTGGCGTAGGTCCGCCCACGACGGCAATTATGTGTGGCGCAAAAATACAATTTACAAAATAACAAGCAGACTCTGCCAGACTTCGCTGTGGGTATAAACCATCGCCACCATTAATTAACACGAAATAAGTAAATGTGTAAGTTGAAGGTATTTGTGCGGAATTTCACTTAAGTCGTCCTAGTAGTTCCTAATCCTAGTATTTCTATTATTTAGCCAACTTTAGAGAAAAGGCTCAAATCCAGGTAGGATTACATGCAATTACGCACGTATTTTTGATGCCACCGAGAGGCGCCACATTCCACTTCTAATAATCGGGGCTATCGGATAGAGCGCGAGGATTTCAAGCTCCGCCTTCTGGCCTCAGTGCTGTGGCTTAAAATAAAGTTGTTGTCTTTTGCGTTGATTGGCTGCTGTTTATATTTAAACAAAAGGCTTATTAAGAAAGTTGGAAGGCTATATGTTGCGTTCGGTACCGGAGGATACCGGAACAGGTAGGTAGCTATGATAATTCGCTGCGACTACTATGATCGGGTTCTTATCGCTCTTTCGAATAACTGAAGTAATTCAATCGTTCAATTGAGGCCTAGGTTAAGAAAATATGGTACTAACTATATGCAACAATGGCCTATCTTTTATAAGTATGTTTAAAAATACCTAAGTTATGTCGCTGTCGTCTCCGCTGTCGCTTGTGACTTACATGAGCGTCGCCGCTAACAGCTAGGCGGGCCCGCGCAGATGACCCGGCCAGGATAAAAATTCGATTACAATTAAATTAACCAGCCACCTATTTGTTTTACGTTAATTTTATCTGATTTAACTGCAACAGTGAAATGAGAGAGAAATGTTTGGGGTACCATTATTAATTGTCTGTTGAGCTAAAGTGCTTTGTTGTTTCCTGACTTGTGGTCTAGAGGCAAACATGTTTAAAGAGAGTTCGTGATATCCCGGGTCGAGCCCCGAAAAAACTGTTTCTGAATCTTTGAATTTTGTTACAAATTTCCGAAGCAGGAAAGTTGGCGGCACTACACCCCCCTACCTCAGCGCACGTTGGGACATCGGTCCTGTACCTGATCTCATCGCATTAAAATAGGGGAGTAGAGAGAGAGAGAGACAGAGAGAGAGTTGTATAATGTGTTTGTGTAAAGGTTTTCACTGTCTTGTGCAGTTGTCTAGTTTCTATAGAATAAGCAGGCTAATGTGCCCAAAAATCGTTATATCATTAACTTTTCTTCGTATTGTATTCGATTTGCAGTCCAATTTGTCTGACACGACCTCTCGTGCACATGATGCTGCCGCAAAATGACAGATTTAAAGAGAAATTTGTGGTGGCCATCCTGGAGGACAAGTCCTCTGTGTAAACATTATTACTACCCTCATAGACAAAGGCACCCCTTTGTTTATGAGGATAGTCAACAAAAAGCTCCGATTGCGTAAACTTACTTAAGCCGTGACGTAATAAATGACTGATATTTAAAAATCGGACTACTACTACTACTGGTCTACTGAAAATAGGAATGATCAGTTGGTCTCTTCTAGTGAGTAGACTACACCGAAATATTGAATTAATTGTCTTTGAAATTCTCACTATTCGGTTACCTAGACAGGGCGGTCGATACTCGCCCGTACAGTTGTCGCGCCCGGGGTCTTTCACTTTTAACTGATGCGAGCTTCTATTGGTTATCATACAGTGTGCATATTTTCAGAAAATAGTGACACTAAATAGAAAAATTTACTATGTACATAATGCAACATTTATGTTGAATGACATATACATAACACACACACTACATTTGACCAGTACTATCTTGTTCTAAAAAATGTCTAATCGTTTAAAATTCACGTTATATACGATGACTTGAAAGACATCTACTCGACAACAATTCCACGCTTAAATCAACAGAACTATTTAATAGCCTAGCTCAGAGCAACGTAATAATTGCATTTTAGATTAATAGCCGTTTTCAATCGCAGGGCCCACGCTCTATCCCACAAGCGGCCCGATAGTGAAATCTCTTATTAGATTACGTTTTAATTACACACGATTATGTTATTAATGAGTGTCGCTGGGATCGGTATTGTTCGTTACGTGATCGATCGCTGGTCTTCTTTGTTTCGCATCGATCTAACAAATCTAGATGTTTAAAACCTTTCATCGAATCTTTACTTTTATATTGATATTGTTAAGAGAAAAGTTTCAATTGGTAGCAAACGAATATATCAATATATCATAATCTTTTATGTTATACCATAATTGCACATATCACTAAGATCCCTTGAATATTTGATTAGTAACGCTTAAATGAACACAGTACAGTAGAAAACTTGCATGTAATTAAATAGTAATTATTTTGAATAATAATATGTATCCTATTAAATTATTATACGTTTAAGAAATGACAACTTTTCTCTTCTCGATTTTTTATAAATATATCATCCACGTCAGGTCCACAGATATTGTTAGTAAGATATAATAAGATATATATATAAAAACACTTACATTAGAAATTCGAAAAATAAAATCATCACTGTATAAAGTTCCAGTAGAATGTTAAGGTTTATAAAAGAATATTAGAAATTATCCTATGTTTGTGTATTTTAAGAGAACTTACATTTATTCCGCATTGACTGGATATTTTTTGTTATCAAAAATTAAAACCGATTACTATCAATGTCCTCGATTTATCTAGATGATCGATATCAACGGCACGCAGTCATATTTTTCAAAGTTTGACATGCAATCAGCCAGTGATTGATGTTAAGCGACTGTTGAAACACGAAATTGAATTATGTTCCTTTGCGTTTTATATCGACTGGTAAGCGCTGAGCCTCTCTAATTGAATACTAATTGATTTTTTGATTACCATTTTTATATTCGATGTATCCTTTGTGTTCAGCGATAGTTTAGAATACGGCTACTGAGCTATTCCATATAAAGTAACTTTCATTTGGTCCCTAGTATACAAGTAATTTTGAAGTTTGGCTTTCTTTGGTGGGACCAACTGGTGGCGATGCTAACACATTTGCCTTAACGGTTCATCGGACTTGAGTCAGCTATTGGTGTTACTGTAGTATAATGCGCACTCTATATAGTAAAATGCAGAGGCGCAAACGAGAAATTGGGGCCTTCCTATATAAAATAAATCAGTACAAATAGGTCCTCCTTAGATTTATCCTTTTTTTGACGACGCGTGGAAACGCATTTCCGCGCCTTCTCTGGCCCTGGGTGGGGAAAGGTCCAGTGGTGTGTTTGGCTCGTGGCACATTATAGTGCCAAATACCCACAAAACACCACCGCGAGTGTCGTCAGTGCCGCCTATGGTGAGGTGCCCCGGAAGAACAAATCATCAGCGTAATTCGACGGCTAGGCAGTCCACGAAGGGACCGACTCCACCTCCACAGATGGGTGTTGTCCCGCAATACAGGACAACCTTACCAACTTCGGGACAGTGCAATGGGGTGAGGTTCCCATCCTGGCCTCTTGACCAGTGCGCAATAGCGCCGCCTCTTTTTCTCTTTTGTCCCCTCTTCTTATAAGAGGGGTACAAAGAGCGCCTCTTCCTCCTGCTCTTAAGTCCCATATTCTTATAAGAGTGTTACAAAGAGCAATCACCGCCTCGGTTCGATAGACTTCACCCAAAGTGTCTGGGTTCACCTCAAGCTACAGAGCTCCACCGCCAAAACAAGGCTTGAACCATGGTGGGGTATTTAGATTCTTCCTTTTCTTTGTCGACGCGGGGAAATGCAATACACGCACGCGCCTTCACTGGCCCTGGGTGATGTCCAGTGGTATGTGGGGCTCTTGGCACATAATCGTGCCGAAAACCCACAAAAACCACCGCGAGTGCCATCAGTGGGGTCTTAGATTCTTCCTAGTCCGATGGAGGGTATCCTATTTTTATAACTTATTATAAACGGCTCCATAAGACTACTGACTACTATTTATGTTAAGCGCAGAGGCTACTGTGTTGTAGTATTTTAAAAAGAAAGCAAAATGAACAGAATATTTTCTTCTTCGACCAAATACGACTAAAGCATCATAAAACGTGAAAATATGCCACCTACGGTTGGTAGACAGGTGGTGTATTGTGGAAAGCGCGGTCAGGTGGCACTTAGGGAAATTGTCTTTACAGACCAACTGTGCGAAAACTAAAATGTTGTGCACAAGTGCACAAGTACCAACTCAGGAGTCTCTTATTTTGGAGTCTGGAAAAATTCTGTGAATTTTTAAAGGAAAAGTTCATTATAGACTACCAGTACTACTACAACTATTACGGGTTACCCCTAGTACCCCTCCCCTGGTTTTTCTTACGAAAAATCGTTACGGCCGCAGGGGGACGATACACCGCTGGCAAGCTGCCTTAGCCTTGAGTGTAGTATAAAATACCGTTCACTCCATTGAAGGTTCATTTCTTTATGTGTACCAACACATATTAATTATTTTTTTGTTTTCATGATACCGTTTTTTTTTCTTTTACACCTGGATCCTAATTCAGAAAAGAATCCAACACACGAATTTACTAAAACGTCAAAGATGACTTACAAAGGTGTTAAATAAAATCATACTTGTATTATATACCAGTTTATTTCGTAGGTGATAGGTTCTGTTAACACAATTTGATAATAATGGAAAAAAAAAATATTGTAACTAATCCATTGTAAAATACACGTCTTTGGTCCTTATTTTTCAACGAAATAAAACATACTACGTTGAACACTGATTATTACATAAATTAAACGCCATTTTTGTTAGTTTGACAGATGTCAAAATTGCAAGTTCGCAGCTGTAGTTTTTAATCCCAAAAACTATTCCAATACAAAATTAGCTAAAAAAAGATGATTTTGAAAGGATAAATAAGGGCAAGTAGTTAATTAGTATTGTTGACTACCGACGCCCATAAATATCCACATACTTTTAATGCTGGCTGACAGCCCTACTTCACTCTTCATTTCAATGGGCTACTGGAATCCGATCGTATAAATCGCGACAGCATCTCTATCACTTCACGGCGGTGTTATGTAAGCCAGAGGTGCCTCGTCGGCCCAACTTGGTCATGACACTCTTACAAAAATTACATATTTTTACATGTATTTCAGTCCATTTCTCAATATTACGCTGGAATATTTTTCTTTGTCAGGTAACAAAATAAACTGTCAAAGTGTAATAAGGAAATATATACTATATATATTTTCATAGGTAATATACACTATATAGTTTCATAAGGTTCTTGTCATACCTTGATAACGACATTTATCCTGTCGAAATATGTTATATGGGGTTCAGTATGCTAAAATTGAGCTAAGTACTTTATTATCACAAAAGTCACTGGTGCGTACATGGCTATGTTAACCTATAAATCCCTTTATATAAATAGTAATTTACAAATATTTTATTCTACAATAAATAATAAGACATTTAATCTGGACGGATAAATTCACTACCACATTTATAATTATAAAACTAAATTTACATTTATCTATAGTTTTATGTCTTAATAATAACTAGTTTGTGAATTATTGCCCCGCATACAAGTACCGTGCCGCTTGAAATTATCATTTATATTTCGCCACTCCGTCAGTCATCCCCTGGTATGCCACATTTTAAAAGTACGCAAGTGAGATCTGAATCTTCTATACGTATGTAAAATTAAAAGTTGTTTGAGATTGAATATAATGTAAAATAATTAAGGTTTTTCAAGTCCAGTGTGTTCTTTTTGTATTTTTTAATTTCTGTCTGTCTCTCCTTGTGTTAGTATGAGGGAAGTTTCTGGGATGGCTTTGCCGATTTTGGTTGACCTTTCACTGAGTGATTGAAGAGTTTATAGGACAGGAAATAGCATACATTTTATTTTTAAAACAACACAAACCCTGGCAGGCACCAGCTATTCCTAAGCAGTACAGCCGGCCGGTACAACCCGGCCCCGGCTATTTTTAAGCGAAGCCTGGGTAGACATAGCCAACAATAAATAATAACATATAATAATGTTATCATAATATATCAGTCACTTAAAAAGAGTATCTTATCGGATTTTACGTGGTACCGCTAAATGATTAAAAGGAACACTCTTACGCTAAATAATCCAGTATTTAGCTAGTCATGTATATGCCAACTTGTAAAATTATAAGCTAAATAAAAATGAGCTGGTGTTATGTGGATGATTAGTTGTGTGACTAAACAGACTCATCAATTTAGGTAATACAATTTTGTATATTTATAGACTAATTAACAATATTTCTGTATTACCTGCATATATATAACATTAAAATCCCATAATAGGTTTCAACTCAATTAACTTTGAATATCATCGAAAGGGATGATTAAAACAAAACCGAAAACCAGATTAATTTACATATAGGCGTTACATTTCGGTGTGTTTTTGCTATGACTTTTTTCGGACCTGAACTTATGATGTGGAAGCGAAAAGAAGCTCACTCATACAGTTTCGTTGTATTGCTATAATTAAACAAGAACCCGACCCCCTCAGATGAGAGAGATGCATTCTGATACTCTGCTATGAGTAGTTACAGTAATTGGTACGGTATTTGTAGACGAGGACGTTGTAGCTTTAACTCCTATACGTAAGCTGACAAGGCCAGTAATTTTAAAATGGTAATCACTTAAATAATACGCCGTCTACATTCAAATTTTGAAATATAATTGTGTTAACTCATAGAAATTACTGAACTTCCACATTAAATCTCCAAGTATGCCAGACCAACAATTTCAAATAAAGCGAATTACACTTTTGTTAATGGAGTTTCATGGTGCATTCAGATTATGATTGCACTTCTCTACTTCCCTGAAATAATTTAAACATGTTGAATTAAGTCACCACATTTCACTATTTTCAGGATTGTTTATTTTGATAGAGAAAAAAGATAAACATCTATAGTATGGTCTCCAAATTCATTGTTGTGTTTGAAATTAAGTATAATTGATATGATTAGTTAATCAACAAAATTTGACAACCGTAAGACTAGAAGCAATCCGACACCCAAAGATATATAAAAATAATAAGGTACAAAATAAAATCTCAATCAAACCAGGTGCCTTAGATGATCCTATCGCAAAAAACATCCAAATATGCAGGGAAAATATTAAGCTTAATATATTGGGAAGGAAAAACTAAACAAAGATTGATAACAGTAAGGTGAAGAATTTCGGTAGGAAGGCACAACAACATTGGTTTTATTTTAACTTGTGTACCATATTGAACCATATAGACTCGTAGTAATTGCACGGTAATAAACATTCAACTACTTCGTTAGGCTAATGCGACAAATACTTGCTGTACCACACACCATTTACAATACAAAACAATAATAAATGTATATTTAGTATTATTTGTTCAGTGGGTTGAAGGCTTTTGTATCAGACATTAGAATAGTAAAAAGTATGACCTTACTTCGTTGTCGAAACTGATAAAGAAATCTAAACACTTGCAAAGATCGTTAAAGTTTGGCTTCGTTTTAAATTGGGTTGCACAATTATATATCAATTTAATAAAATAATGGCCTTTACATCAGAAGAATATAACCATCCATCACCAAATATCTAATCCTAAATAAAATCCTTTCTTATTTTTTCTTCATAGACTCGTCAATGTAATTCCGACTGTCATTCACATGTGTGTAATGTTCAAACTGTTTTGATAGTATTACTCGATTTTTCGTTTCTTCGTGAGTAGATTAGACGTTTTCATTCCTTAATCGTTGTCAATAATCTTTTTACTCGCATCTTGCATGTGATATATTATTTCCATCTTAAGGTTGCATTCATGTGCTGGTAAGTAGACAGTTAGTGAAATGTTTTGTACTATCCATAACTAATTAACTTTAATTTCATTGGGTAAATCAAGCCAATGCCTATGCCTTCGGATCTAACTCTTGACCAACTTGGGCTCAACTTATTAAATCTGTATGGTGTCGTTGCCTCAGCATTTCTAATCTCAACTCGTGTTCCCTCGCAGCCATCCTCAAAGCAGCTATACTAGAACTCCTTCTCTCCACCTCTGGTCCAGGTTGGGTTGGAGGGGATTCGCTCCCAGGAGATATTGGGGGCGACACTGACGGAGGGTCCGGCGACTGTCGAGGAGGCGCAGCTAGCCCAGCCAAGAGCGAGTGAAAGGGAGGTGTGGAGGTGTATATAGGAGTACTAAATATTGGAGGTCGGGACAGGGGAGCACCAAGGTACTGCGTATTGAGTACAGGTGATGCGCCATACCTAGAACAAAAATATTACGATTAGTTTGTAATTTAACATTGAGAAAAATGCATTCTTTGAAAGGAAATGAATGAATCCACGAGAACAACTACTCACAAAACGCTCGAAACGAAATAAAACTTTTATGGAACCCAAGTAAAAAACCCCGTAATAATTTATAGCAATATGGATTGTAAATATTTACCTAAATGAAGCCAGGGCATTCGCATCGAAGGGTTTTCGGAAGCCAAAACCAAGTTGCGTAAAGGGGTTCGGCATAGATGCCACGACCGAGGGCGGCGGCGCGGCGCTGCCTCCTAAATAGGGGTTGTAGGGGTGTCCCTGTGGCCCAACCTTTTCTTGCTTCCGCCATTTTGCTCGACGGTTTTGAAACCAAACCTGCAAATGTATTATTAATTATTATAAACTGGATAAATGTAATTTTATTTATAAACGAGGGACGGGGAATTTTGCTTTTCCTTAGATCATCATCTAATTTTTTTGTGTGTTAATGAAAATATTAACATATAATACAACAACCATTATAAAGAAGTTCCTTTCGGTTAATTTTATGTATTTAAATGTCAGCGGATAAAAGGAACCTGAGAACTTCTACATAAGATACATAAACAATTATAAAAATAACTTTCAGGGAAATTAAAGATAAATATATAAATAAAAATGGTAACACAATACATGTTATTTGTAGTGAAATATTTAAAATATTATTTAACATTAAAAACTCCATTCGTAGCAATCATAATTGGGCTTCTTAAACATTGTATGCTAAAGCGTTCACCGTTTCACTCTGAGCAGATAAATTCACATTTTGGAAAGTTTACGCAAGGCACGAATATTAATGACACAATGGATACATAAATAGTGAGAGATACGGGTGGGATACATTTTTACAATAATATTGACCAGCCTTTACGGCAAAATGTAAACTGTGTTTGTTGTTATTACCTTTTTTCTTTAATTTCATGACTAGTACAGGACCAGGCTACGCTCTTTATAATTGAGCATTAGAGCCGTTTTTCTCTTTTAGGAAAATTGTCTAAACAGGCCCATAAGAATACACTGTGACCTTTAGTACGATGTATAATGTTTAAAGGTTTTGACTAAATAAACAGTTGGCAACATTTTATAGCATCGAATACTCGTTAACTACAAATGTGGAGGAATTAGGAAAAATATACAAGGATCGTATAGACCCATTGGGGGAGGAGGATAAGAGGGCAACGCATCTACATGACAATAATGCGGATGTCCAATGTCCATGGGCGTCGGTAGTCGTCAAAAGGCTCCGATTTCTTGTTAGCCCCCTCGTTTAAAAAAAATACGTGTCATTCGTTTTGCTCTGCCCACCCATTAACGAACTGGTGTGAGGATGTGTTATGGTTACTGAATGATTCTCTCCGACGTTTCCGATGCTCAATAGTAACCTTGGACTCAAGCTTATATCTTGTTCAGATTTTTTCGAACTTTAAAACAGTTAATTACAGTTTACATAATTAGTAAATGAAGTTAGCGTAGGCACGACGTATGTTCCCCACCATGGTTCAAGCCTTGTTGTGGCGGTGTGGCTCAGTAGCCTGGGGTGATCCGAGACACCATGGGCGAAGCCAACTGAATCGAGGAGGTGACGGCTCTTAGTACCCCTCCTATAAGAAGAGGAGACAAAAGAACAAAAAGTGTCGACGCTTTTGCGGCAAGGGGCGGGGATGGGAACCTCACCCTATTGCACTGTCCCAAAGTCGGTGGGGTTGTCATGTGGTGCGGGACAAACCCATCTGTGGAGGTGACGTCGGTCCGATCGTTCGGGGGCTGACTTGCTGCTCGAGGTGCCCCGATGATTTGCTGTTCCGGGGCACCTCACCAATGTGGCAATCGCGGTGGTTTTTGTGGGTATTCGGCACTATATAAGGTGCCGCGAGCCCCACACACCACTGGACCTCACCCAGGGCCAGTGAAGGCATGTAAATGCGTTTCCCTGCGTCCAAAAAAAGAGGCACGACTTATGTTAACATGTTTGTGTATACGGCACGGTCGGGAAATAAAAACCCAACATGAAAGTTCATTCCTCTATTAATATACGCTCACCATTCAATATATCAGAGTTTAATATTTATGAATGGAATAAATAAATTTATAAGCAACCTTCGGTCTTATGTAAACCGATATTTTAAAGTAATTTAAATTAATTCACTTATGATAAGTGAATGGGTAAAAAATTAAAAACCGCACTTCTTTAAATGTCATTGTGTATAGCTGATGCTGAAACTGGGTTTAAAACTGGCATAGCCTCGCGTGCCGTGAAGAAAACAAAACGGATCATGTATGTAATAAAGTTTATGTTGTATTGACACTAATGGTATGGTTAGGTTGGTAATTGTTTTATAGGTATTACACTATAAGGTTGGTAGCGGCGAATTCGTAATTGAAAACAAACACGCAACATGTATGTATGGTATGGAAAAACACAGAACGACTCAGGTCCCCGTCGCGGTAGCTATGCGTGTAACTCATTACCATCGTCGAGCGCTTTTATACAAACTGACCGACAATTTTTTTCTATATTAGGGAGTTGTAAAAACGACAATTCCTGTGTATGGAGGTATTTTGAATCCCCAGAATATAACAATATAACGTACGCTTGGACTTTGGCTGGGATATTGTTATAAGCATCAAAATAAAATGTGTTATTTATAACTTCTGCCGATGTAATGTATGTGGATGACCGGCTGGCTCAGTTGGTAACGTGGCGGATAGTCCGCGCGTTACGCCAGAATCGCGGGTTCAAATCCTGCCCAGGTCATGGTTGTTTATTTATGTATTATATGTATTTATATAATAAAATTTCTTCAAATATTTTTTAAGGTATAGGGGGACAAACGAGAATTAGGAGACTTTCAACGACTATCGACGCCCAAGAACATCAGCATAATTATGACGATGGGTTGACCTCATTTTCGCCTCCCCCCCAATGGGACACCGACTACTCACAAGCTGCACGAAACACGGCACTACCTCTTACAAATATGTAACAATATTAAATATATATCTATAATATATATCCGTTGTCTAGTAATTTGCAACACAATCCATACCATACTTACACAGGACTGGGCTAACGTGGAGTCATTTAATATGTTATGAAATATTCTTTATCGTGCACTTAACAAACATACAATTCAAAAGAAACACATTTACTTATATTACGTACACAAACGCGGCCTTATTACTCAGGTAGTAATTTCTTCCAGGCAACCTTGTGACGAAAAGTATTTATGTTTTAGGAGAGGTAGAGTCAAATCGTAATATCGATGGCCATACTTATATACGGTAACACGTATATACTTTCATACATACAAAAACATAAAATATACATACATACATGATGTAAATTTATTATGTTTTAGCTGTTCAGTAATTTTTCAACATGATTTTAAAGTCATTCAAGTTTTGGGCGCGTTTAATATTGGTAGCCAGGGCGTTCCTTAATGAAATAAATTTTATAATAAAGAAGAATTAAAGAGTTTTTTTAAAGTGGACAGGAATGTGAAGAAGGAGATTAGCTGCAGATCGTATCTCCCTACCATCAGAGTTGCGAAATTCATAATTTTCTTGCAGATAAGCAGGTGTTTTAGGATCAAATAGTATTGTATATACTCGTAGTAGCGAAAGGATTCTTTAATTACGACGTAGTGGAATAGGCAACCACTTAAGTTTCGGTACTGAATTTTGTGCTCATATTTTCGAACCTCATAAATGAACCATGTCGCAAAATTTTGAAAACGCTGTAATTTGTTGAATTGTGCTTCAGTTAAATTAACATAGCAATATCTGCGTAGTCTATTAGTGATAAAATTGTCGATTCCGCAATTGAAACTTTGGTTGGAACAGGGAGAAGATTATCAAGACGCCTAATCGAGTGCCACGCTACAAATACTTAACTACTTATCTCCTTTATTTGATGTGTCCACGACAGATGCTGATCAAAATATATACCGAGGTTCTCAAACACACTCGCTGTCAGGAATACTAATGCCACAATCGCGACTATCGCAGGACTACCTATGATTAGTTACTAGATATATGGATATACACAAGATGTCATTGCCGCAGAAGGGAGTTATTCACGCAATTTACAAGCCAGCCTCCAACATTTCGCTTAGGGATAAATTTGAGGAAATTGCTATTCTGGCAGACTCAACAATCTTAAACCTACTTTAGAAAATGCTGTGTACGTGCGTAAATGTTTCGGAATTTAATGAAAAAGAGATCACCATGTCCTCGAAGTAGACTCAATCTAAATGTACCGGTGTATAGACTTAGTGGGTTAAGCATTTGTTTTCAGTGCATCGTACAATTCTCTACAACAAGATCCCAGGAAACGTATGAAAGCTGTCAGCTAACTTTAGGAAATTAAAATATAGATAAACCTATTTTATTCCTGCCCCATAAGTTACGACTGCGTATTGTAGGCAACATACTGAGTGTTAATCCTCCCAGAAAATCTGTAGGTGATTTAGCAATTATCACGTAAGTCAGAACCAGGGCTGTTTTTTAAAGTGTAGAGGGGCAAACGAGCCATCGCTAATAATAACTGCCACTTTGTGGTGGTATCATGTGAGCTGGACGCACTTGTGCAGCCGTATAGGGGGCCTATTGTAGTATGGGACTGTCTAAAATAAGATAGAGCGACTACGTACATCATGATTACAATAAATTTGTGTCGTGTACTTAATCAAGTGAATGGGAACTCATTGTGTAGTTCCCATGCGTCATTTTATCACACAAATATCCGAACAGAATGTTAAACGCTAAGCGAACAGTGATTCAGAGGAACAAGTAACCGGCGGCTATTACGAGCAGGTGGCTCTGGTAAATGCGCATGCTTTAATTCCGAGTCTCTGGTTAAATTATTAACTACTCTTTAATGTAGGATAATTTGAAGCAACGACCACTTATTCTTGTTAAATGAAGTACATAAAATGTTTGAATTTAGATGTCGGCCATTATTCTGTGTTGTTGCTTGAGGTTTAAAAAAAGTGTAAAAACGACCCGTGGCCAAATATTGTGAAAGTAAGTGGCTGGGAGTTTAATAAGGTAATACTTACTGGTCAAAGATACTAAAGGTAAAGTTATATTATGTCACTATTTTTGTCATTTTTATATGAATTATGTATAATCTTAAGGCTTTTTTGGTATTACAATTATATATAAATTTGTAATAAGTGTGTACTTTAAGTTTATAACTAATTCTGTAGCGAGCTTCGCCACGTATCTACACATCTATACTAATAATACAAAACTGAAGAGTTCGTTAGTGTGTTTGAACTCGCTAATCTCTGGAACTAGTGCCCTAATTAAAAATATGTTTTTGTGTTGAGTAGACCATCTATCCAGAAGGTTATAGACTATGTATCTCATGGTATATACCATATAGCCTTCCTAGATAGATGACATGTGTGTCGCATCGCTACGAGTTTACAGTTTTTTTTTAGTTCTTTTACCCTCTGAGCGGAGTTTTGCGAGAGAAACCGCGGGGCGATGCCCATTAATCATATGGCCTTCCTGTGGTGTGGTATAAAAATCATCCCAAAATATGTGTTGTATATGACCGCTGATGTTTACAATCCTAGGCTCGGCAACTTCTAGAAACACTTGTTTGTATCTATCACACTGTATTGAAATAATGATGATGAAGGAATGATCAAGTATAGAGTAGTCGGTAAATGCGCTGCAACACAAGATCTAAATCCGGTTTGGATTCCCTAATTTAAAGTCAAAATTACAAATGTGCCACAGCTTATATAAAAATACAACAACTTACATTTTACACCAAACCGAAACAGTTATTTAATAAAAATAGACCGTGATATTAACGAGCATGTCCATAAACTCATAAAAACCCATAAACCTAACGCTTTATTGTTTTGCAACACATTTCGGTCATAATTTATCGCTATATAATGTGTAAGATACAAGTTTATATTATAAATAATAAATCAACCCGTTGATTTTGTCTAACGGTGAGCTAGTTTGATGAGACCATAAATACGAATGTTTGTATGGTTTACATAAAACTACTGAACTATATATAATACATAAATGTTGTACGACCTGCCGCCAACATTACGTGACTTAAGTATCGAAAATAAATTTAAATCTCAATATAAAGCTTGTCTCATATTGGCGCAAAGGAATGGAGATTCATGGGCGTAGGTAACGTGCGTATGGCGCAGTCACTGTGAACATATCTATTGCAAATGTTTAATGTGTTTGTTAGTAACTTATAACAACTATCACAATTTACTTTAGTTTTATATATATCTATTTGTTATTTATCACAAAATTTTAATTTACCCACCACTTTGTGGAACACGCCGTTGCCAATCGTTATCTTGCTGCCTGTTAATGATTTTTCCTTTTTTTATTAGTTATTTTTTTAAGGGAGTTTATCTTTTAATTAAGGTATATATGAATTTATAAAATCATATATATATATATATATATATATATATATTAATGGCATCCGATGTTGTATTCAGTTTAATAACTATTCTCAATAGGTTCGATCCTTATCTACTAACTCCTTACTTCGCGAAAATAAAAATAATCACCGCTACCAATGAGCTACCGTGTGCGAGCTGCCCTCGACACGTCACAGTCGGATGACAGGGGACCCGCGTACTCTCGCGCCATAATCATAATAGTTAAACTAGCTATTACAAACATTGCCATATCGGTATGCATCTCTCCTATCTGCGGGGAATCTGTCGGATGACTTTTCAACCCTCGAATCCGGTCTCGTTGCCCGACGAGCTCTCACATCAATCCGATGAAGCTGTACTGGGCTTCTCTTCTCTTCCACAGCATAAGCTCAGGTAAAAAAAAACACCAAAATCAAACACAACTTCTTTAGACTAAATAAAACGTGTGAACGGCGACCGCTTTCGTTTACAATGATACTGAAATGCAACCGATTGGGCTGTCACCATCGAGGAGGTGCCCCTCGCTCACACGATGTCACCACCACTGGGTGGTGACATCGTGTGAGCAGCTACAATAGGCGTTTTATGCAGTGTATAAGTGTGTAAGTGGCCCATTGGTGATAAGGTTAAAAGGACAATTGCACTTCCACATTACAATAATTGTGCGGAAGAGCATGGTTAATCCGGCTCATCGTTTACCCCTGTTACTATAAAAAAACTCGCGCTTTGCCTATCCACGGCTAGAACCAGATGAACGAAAGACATTTCATGTCATTCTCGGCCTTGTCACCTTTAATGACAGCGACAGTTCTTGTTATCAAAGTGCGAAATGTTGTGTTAATTTGCACTGGTAAATGTCACGATCATTATCCGCAATCAATCGGCGCAAGTAATATCATTGTGGGTGTTTCGACACGAAACAGAGAACATCTTGATTCGAATATAATACCTGTATTCGTGCTTCTGTGAGTCCGATCTTCATGGCGAGTTCTTCTCTGAAACAAATAAATTAAAATACGATTACGACGTTTTAATACGTATTTATTATCCTGTTTGTGTAATGGGAGCCAATGCGGTAGGGCTGTAGCATGAACATAAGTATTCACAATTTGCGTTCATAAACTGATCTCTGATGAGGTTATCTCTCACAATATGGTGGTGGTGTCACACACGAGGTCTGTAATTTTAATAATTTTCGGTGGTCCGTATTAGATAAATTGGGGTGCATATCAGAATAAGATATGTCAACCTTGTTAGAGAGAGAGGGCAGGGGTCTCCTCGCCCAAAATAATAGTTACTTTAGCTAATCTTAAATAACTATCGAGATGCATCCTTCGCATCTGCGGAGAGGGTCCCCTTATTGAAAGCAATCACATCGAGACCATCGACAGACGTATCTTATGGTAACCGATGAAGCTGTACTGAACATATCCGTCAGTACAAAAAAACAACCTATCTTTCTATTATATGAAACATGTTTTATGTTTTTTATATATTTCCATATAAAAAACATAAAACATGTTTCATATAATATAATAAATATCCCATATCATTAGTCGCTGACCAAAAATACATTTCCACCTGTTTTTCTTACCAAAAAAACAAAATATCGCTTGCCGATTGTCAAGTACTGGTCGACGTGTGTTTGATGTAAGCGAAGGACGCAGCTGTGTGTACAGCAAGAGGGAAAGTGCACGAAATGACATCCAGACTTAAAGAGTGTAGGTCGTTCGTGTAGGAATAACAAACCGAGCATATCGTGACATGTCATAAACATCGCCTACTTGATTGATCACAGAGCCGTCTCGCTTTTTATTACGCGCTCTCTCCACGCTCTTTGGTTCTGCGTTCATAAAAAGTCTTATTGCTCTCGATACGATTCGAAGACCTCATGTGTATGTATTAGGAAAACTAATTAATATTAATCAATAGTTTTCACATAGTTATGCATATAATGTTGTGTATTCAGAATATGGATTTGATGTTAATCCTAATATAGAACATTGTAAACGGACATCTGCCTGTTGCTTTTTCGTGTAAAAAGGAATGAATCAAATTTGATGAAATTTGGCATAGATATCGATTTCTTTCCAAAGAGTGGTTCTTAGATATAAGTTTTACGCGAAATAAAACGTTGAACAGTAAATGTTATCAAAAATCTGTACTAATAAAATAAAGCTGATGTGTTTGTTTGTTTGTTCAAACACTCATCTTAGGAAATATTGGCCCGATTAAAAAAATGTATTGAATAGTCCATTTATCGAGCTATATAAGATGATACTACAAAAAATGGGGTCGAAGTTATGCGAGTGAAACCGCGGGTTCATGCCAGTATTATATAAAATTATAGAGATTGTGTATGTATCAAGCCCTTAGATATTATGGGTGCTAGTCTAAAAAATATCAACCTGGTATTTACTTATTGATCTATTTAATAGTGTTGACGTTTAGATAGGAAATAGTAAACTTTTTAGGGAAGGCTCAATGATTACGGGAAACATACATATTCAATGCTTATTATTGTCCAGAGTACAGATTTTACAAACTTCCCTATGCATGCTATGAAATATGGGATGACTGAAGCGTGAATTTTGTTTAGAGCTGCAGATGATATAAACATTTTCAATTTACAAAATAAATTGGTATATTTTACAGGAGTATATATTATGTTATATTATTACAGACATACGGTCTGAGTGCCAAGAATGTCTTTTAAAAACTTTAACCTCACTCTGTCGTGTTCGGGTAAAAGTGCTCTTCTCACAATCTTGTTATCTATAAGCTAGCTAAGCTGCCTATAATTGTTTTGTCAACATTCCAAAGTATCCTGTGTGTATGCGGCCGTTATCCATAGCAGGAAATGTTACCATTATAATCCCATATAATTTGAAATAAATTTTAATTGTATAAAACATATTGTGATAATTTGTTCAGGGGATTTGCAATTAATGTATCATTCTTATCTGATACGGTAACGTTGAATAAAAGCTCTGTTTATTGAAGAATTCGCATGAATGATAGTGGTGTACTTGGAGTGATACTGTTGCGCGTGCGCATTAAGATTATCTAATTCGTGTCAACTGAGTGTGAAGTATAAGCCGACTAAAATATAGTGATATATAGCAACATCTATAAATATATATATATATTATATATATATATATATATATATATTCTTTTTATATTATAATTTATTTTATTTAATCTAAATAAAGTCATCGTTAAACATGGGTTATGGAAGGGCGGACTCTCCAGAAGCACTTTTTTGCTTGCAAGGAGGTTCGTAACACATAAGTACAGAAAGTAATTTAGCTATTTAAAAAAATAATTTATTAATATAAATTTATCTCTAGTAAACTAGAGATAAAAGAGGATATGGATGTTTTATTTTTCAGGTTTATATTAAACCTCTTTAAGCCTACTTGTGAAGGATCACACAGTAGAAATAGGCATAAAGATGTTATACAGACTGCTACTTTTTAATGAATCAAAGTTAAAAAAGTGCAGAAGAAAATTGGTAAATGGCCAGGATTTTCTTTTGAAAAAACCGAAAGCACTTTGTCATTTAGCTAAATTTTACGTCATTTGTCTTGTACAATGCAGCTAATTTACAAAGACTCAGTCTCTAATGTCTTTGGCCCAATAAAACGAGTTATAATAGAGAAGGTTTACACACCTAATAGAGAATCGTATTTAAGTTTATGGCACCAGCGGGAGACGTTTCCTGTTCGAAGACCGGTTCCATTCCAATTAGAGCAGTTAATCAGGCCGCCTCAATTTTATTGTCGTAATCGCAGTATAAACTATTCATTTTGCGGTGAGTTCTCTATTAAGATTTCGGGGCACGATAGCGTTTCGCCAAGTTCAAAGACACACTATTTCCGACAAAAGTTTAACGATTGCGTATGTGTAATATACACATAAGCATAAGTAAAATTTGTCAATTTTCATTACATCATCAGAGTTAGTAGAGGAGAGGGTTAATTTTGAAACTCTCGTGGTAAATCCAGGGAGTACATTAGTCCAATATGATATTTTCAGGTCTAACAACTTAGATTAAGTCGTCGAAGGAAATTGCAAATTTCATCACTAACAATAATTATTCTTTCGTAGAACTTGGCCCTACTTCACTTTCATTGAAGGCCAATTAATACACTAGTTTATTTGTAGGGAATATTATTATTTTAATCTTGTACACACTTAAACTGTCAATAATTTTTTATCGATTTATTTCAGTAATGACATGGAATTTACATTTTACACTACTCTACACATGTTAAGGTGATTGGACGTTACTGGGTGACCGTTGTACAACCGGCCGTCATATCGTGTCAAAAGACTGTGTAGGTGGGTGGGTGCTAAGGAAATTTTGTTACTTTTGGTATGGTTTTAAAAAAGTCAGTAACTGGCTATGTCCTTTGTGGGAACCTGGTTAAACGGGGCTCTTCCAATTCACAAAATATTGACATATCTTAATTTAGAAACACTCACCTGAATTATAAGTAATTATACCACTAGTGTATATCTATGTGATCATTGAAAACGAGAGACAGCCTCACGGTGAAGAAGTGCGCATGTTCAGCTACAAACGGGGTCCCGGATTGGAATCCAGTGTCGTACCAAACAAAATGTGTTATTAGGATTTATGAATCTCTTATAAAATTTCGGAGTCAGGAAGCTGCCAGTTTAACACATCCATTTTTCTCATGTCGCAACAGCCTCCATTTCTCTCCTGTCGCATTGGACTGCCGTCCCATTGGATTAGGAGAATTAAGGAATAGAGAGCAGTGTTGTTGTTTTTGCGCAAACACTTGTGCGCTATGATATGTCATGTGCTCTTCTCAATAGAGATGGCCGCTGCAGCCTACATTTTGCTAGGATATTATTATTATTATTCGGTAATGAAGACAAACTTGGCTTTCAAGTTGTACGTGCTTTTATTTGAATGTTTTCATTTTGCTACTGCGAGTTGTTTTTTAAATTCTCTTATGTGAATCATGTCATTATATAATATGTAATACAATCGTATTCGTGTATAGTATAGTAGTTATCCAAATTTTACATTATTCAGCGGTACTTTAATATTTTTATGGTATTTAAAGACAAACAAATTCCATCAATACAATGGTGTTTAGAAGAAGGCACCAAATGAGGTCATTCATACGTTGCAAAGACTTACCTTGTAAAAACATCAGGATAATGCGTCCGAGAGAAGGCCTTCTCTAGCTCTTCTAGTTGGAAGCTCGTGAAGGTGGTCCTGTAACGCCTCTGCTTCCTCTTGGGGGCGAAGTCTTCAGCGTCATCACTGTCGGCGGAGCCCACGGGCAGACGTTCTGACGCCGGCGACTGGTCGTTGCGACTCAACTCCGGAGTGGTCCTCGGCGAATCGTTGGTCTGCTCCGCCATGCCCATGCTGTACTTCTGGTATGCCTCGTGGACGCAACAATCTGAAACAAGTGATGAAACAGTTACGCCATAATATATATTAATTGATTTGGCATTTTATCTGTAACACCGTATCAGCATACGCAGCTATAAATAGTTTCATTCATAAAAAGATAAAATGATCATATCATCACTTATTTCCAGTATTTTTTTCCTTCATCCTGTTTTTTAGATTTTATCATGATCCAAAGTAGATTTTGATTTAAGCGTAAGGGAACAACGAGTAGTTTGTGTTGTGGTAGCTACTGATGCTCCCAAGCATCTGTACAACCAGAAACTTGCCTTGCCATGTGCCTTATCCCATTTGCCCAATAAATTAAATAGACTGTAAGTAGCGGGAAGTGGTGGGATCAATATTTCCTGGTGAAAAGTGAACAAGAGGGGAATACTCTAACTCCCCTTCTCTTATATTAATGTACGTTATTAACAGCCCTGACATATTGTATTGCCTTCGTCTATTTATTCGATATTATAACTGGTAGTTTATTCATTATTATAATTCTCATAACGGATTCGATCGTGTTTCTCCAGACTTAGTTGTAGAATGAGACAGAACCTGATAGGGCGCACGTGTTGTGGCTACCTGAATGGCGTATTTTCTGCTTTATTCTAGAAGGAAGTCTTATCTTGATCAACGAGAAGCGACAAAATATGTAGAATACCACAATAGCATTTAGATGCATGTGTACGTGCCGTGGAGTGTATAGTTTTATTGTATTGTGTAGGGGGCAGACGAGAACTCGGAGCCTCTTTACGACTTACGACGCCCATGAACATTGAACATCCGCACTATTGTCATGTAGATGCGTTGTCCTCGTCCCCACCTCCCCCAATGGGTCATCACGATCCATTTTTCTTACTTCCTCCACATTTGTAGTTGGCGAGTATTCGATGCTTTAAAATGTTGCCAACTGTGTATTGTGTTGTTGTTGTTGCCATTATAGGGGAACAAACGGGAGGACGCCCATAAAAATCCGCATAATATTTATGCAAATGCGTTGCCCGCCTTTCGTCCTCCCGCCATGCGATGGGCCCGATGTGTTGCTTTTATTGTGAATGCGAAAAATTATTTGCATGTTTATAATTAATTCATGCACAAAATGATTGAAAAGAGTAATCTCAAATTTGAACAATTCAAATCAAAATGAACAGCATAGTGGCGGTCGTGGGCCATTTGCTCAAGGCCTGCGTGTTTGCTCTTTTCGTGATTTAAATCGTACGTTCTATAAAAGTTTCACAATAAATAATCTATCATATTTATAAAAATAAGTCCTAAAAACCTGTCTGTCTGTATGTGTTCGATTTCCTCAAACTCTACCGAATGGATTTGCGTCCGGTTTTCAATTATGGATAGTGATAAAGTGACGACGTTGAAAAATCATTTGTAAAATCTTATTTTGATAAACTATTTTGAATTTTAGTACGGAACCAGAACGTCGGTGTTCGTGATCAAGACCGCAATCCCGACGTTTCGCTTCTTTTATATCTTCATTTTAGGAGGAGCGAGTGGGCAGAAATAACAAAATTATGAAACCATAAAATATTAAAACATTAGCAATCCGGGGTGGATTCTTTCGCCCGTAACTAACTGGGGCCGGATTGAAAAGACCTGAAAAAAAAACTTAGCAGGACTGGTGACTCGAGTCGAGTTACATAAGTAAGATAAGAGTTACTCAAAAGACAATAGCCTAATTGGGAACGAAAAATTTTACTTTTGCACTAATAAATGCTGGAAGTCACAAATCTCGACACCGAAGCTGTCTCTTTGCGACAGCTGCGAGAACAAAAACAGGCTGTATCATGTGAGCGATCGCCTCCACCCTCGGCCGTGTCTACACAATTCGGCAGCAATGCAGCATGCATTGCCTCCTACTAGTTGGGTGACGTAATTTTTATATTATGACCGTTCACCATCTTCGCCATCATCATTATCAGCCACTGCTGGACATAGGCCTCTTTCAATGAATGCCAAGAAGACCGATCTCCTGCTACTCGCATTCATCACGGACCGGCTACTGCACGGAGATCGTCAAATCATTAGCTTATTATGGTCATTGATTTACAAAAATACAAAATACACGTTTTCATACTGAAATATTGCTCCAAAGAATTCGTGATTGTGCACAAACACATTTTTTTTGCGTTTTCAACGTTACGCATATGATTATATACCAAGTGCATAATTTGACATGTGCCCGTCTTTTACACGGACGTGTTTGAAAAGCTCACTGTCTTCTTCTTGGTATGTTTGTAAATCAATGATTATGACTCGGGTTTATCCGACTGTGACAAGGTGGTGGGGGGATTTTTCAATTTCTAACATAAGTTCGATGTCGGGAAGTTTGCAAATGTTACACCTCCGTGCCTCAGAGAGCACATCTCAGTCACGTCAGCAGTCGGTCCTGCGCTTCTCCCGCTGTTTCGATCTGCGTTCCAATGAAATAGGAAAATAAGAGAATAGGGAAATCTCTTGTGTTTGAGACATTTGTGCATTATAATTTGCCCGACGTATTGGTTGGACCCTATAGAGATGACCGCCGTGTCCGAAATTCAGCTCGGAAGACGTTATTACTAGAGCCTAATTCGGCTTCTGAGCGGGCTTCACGGGTAACATGCCATGAGATAAACATCTAGTTTCAGAAGTTGGCTTTTTGTTTTTAAATTTAATGTTAAGTTATAGAATAAAATAAAATAAAACTCACGATCGACTTAACAATGAGTTCATAGTTAATAATATTCAAAGTCTGTGGCCTTGTAAAAGACCGCGCCGTTATTGTTTCTTGTGTATTGGATGTAATTAGGTACTGGCGTTAATTGAATTACAATTGAAGGTGCAATGAATTACAATTGAAGCGACGCAATCCGAGATTCAATAAATCATTCTTCATTTACGACTCACAATTATTTCTGATTACTAATCGATTTCAGAAAACGCGACGTCTGTAGATGGTGGGATTGATAAACTTTATCTGTTCAGCTAGTGCAAATAATAGGTATGTAGTGGCATAAAGCATTGCAGCGGAATTGGGCCGGCACGACCGGGGAGGTAGCTCTCGCTAACATAATATCGCCGGGAGGAAGGAGGGCAACGCATATGCGTAGTAATTATGTGGATGTTCATGGGCGCCGGTAGTCGTAAAAAGGCTCCGAAAGCTCGTTTGCCCCCCTATTCTATAAAAAAAAGGAAACCGCCAACTTACATAATACTTTTTAACTACTTGTACTATTATATGTTTGCTCCCGCAATTTCTATGGTCCAGGAGTTTCGTCCGTTCGCATGACCCAGTTCGAGGAACTTGGACCTACACGTTACTACATACACACATGGAAATGAAAGTTGACTAAGATTGAACACAGTCACTCTTTTCATAATAAACGTTTATAATGAATTACCTAGTTACATTTATCAAGCGTGAAGCAGGGGGCGGACAAGTTTGAAAGTAAGTTTCTGATATAAGAAATTTTAATTTTAATCATTAATTTTATTAACATTTTTTTATTTACAATGGATTTACTAATTTTAATTAGGATGAGGAAGATTTGTGAGATCACATTCAAATTTAAACTCTCTGTTTTATATAAACCGTATTGTATAAAAAAAAAAAAAGAAATCCATAATCACACAAAAACTAACTAATTGCATTCTTTACATCGTCATTTTATAAGGCAGATACTTCCCCAGATGCAGTTGTGTGACCATGTTGGGTGAAAGAGCGGTCACATTATTGTGACATTGTTACATCAATAAACTAATACTTATTAATGAACCATGCACCTCGAGTCACGCAAGAATAGGTAAAGATAATTCATAGAAGGAATAATTCATTTTATAACGTATACTTAATGGAATAATACGTTTTTAATGATCCTACACAAGATTCCGTTTTTGCTGTCCATTGTGTTTACTGCGAAAAATTAAATGCTTCGATGTACTTTTAACCACTGAACGTTAGCTAAAGAGGTGACAACATTCTCATATCCTGTTTAATAATAATTACCATTCATAGTTATGATGCAATAAACATGGCCATAACATTAGTGCAGCGCTTAAGGATACGTTTACAACCCTGAGGAGGGTTTGTGGTTGTGTAGCTATTTACGTAATATAAGGACCTTTATGTTGTCATTTGTATCTCACTACATTAGAAGGAATGTATGTATGTACACATGTATATAAGTATACATGTATGTATGTATGCATATATGTATGTGCGTGCGTGCGTATGTACGTACGTACGTATGTATACATGTTTGTATGTATGTGTGTGTGTGTATGTATGTATGTATGTGTGTGTATGTATGTATGTATGTATGTATGTATGTGTGTGTGTATGTATGTATGTATGTATGTATGTATGTATGTATGTATGTATGTATGTATGTGTGTGTGTGTATGTATGTATGTATGTATGTATGTATGTATGTATGTATGCATGCATGTATATATGTATGTATATATGTACGGAAATGTCCGGTGCAGTTTCATCGTTTAGTCACTACGATACTGATGGGAAGGATGCATCCCGAAGGACCAGGACACTCTCCCGTTTTGATAACACGAGCGACACGAATGCACCCAACATTAAACAATTTTTTTAAAGTTTTATTATTCAACTAAATGTTAGATTGCGAAAGTATTATTAGCTGCCTGTGAAGTTTATATTTGCACTTAGTGGAATAGGTGCAGCGATGTTGGATTTGCGAAACAGGTGTATTTTATTTTCTGCATATAATATCTATAGAATGGACTTAGTAATAAAATTTTATTCATTATTCTAATTGTAAGTGTTGAACCCTTTTAATTTTCTAAAAAATACTATATGATTAAAATGTCAATCTTCTCTTACCTACCTATCTGCTCCTGCGCAGAGATTGTTCTGATAATTAAGATCACAAATTCTACAGATCAAAATATCATACGTTGATCAACTAATCCTTGAGTGGTAAACTTGTCTAACTGTACACTCATATATATAAAAGCAGCTCTTCTCTATTCATAATTTGCTGAACATTTTCATTGAATACCAATAACTTTGGTTCCCTATTTCTATCATTAAACTTAATTAACTCCAGACACTTCTTGCAATAATCTAATAAAAATCTTCCTCGAGTTTTTGTACAATTCTGTATGAAATCGTCGACCGCAAGATGCATGATATTGAACATAAATATATTTTTTTGCAAAAACAACCCTTACGGCCACGTTTTTATGTCGTTTTTACAAAGCACATTAAATTTTAAACAAGTGCCCAATTTAAACATATTTTTTTTTTGTAAAATCAACCTTACACGAATGCTTTTAGGTTGCATTTACAAAGTGTATAATTCAACATATACATGCGTATATTATGAATGATTATAAAATATATGTTTTATACGGACAGTTTTGAGATGCTGATCCTGGTATTTTTGTAAATTACGAATTTATAGAATATTATTGTGTAAACTGACAAATACAAAATCTCTTTTGTGTCAATACTATGCCATTATAGCACCTGCAGTAAATTGGCGTCCGCCGCGCTCTCTGTAACATCATGCAATTACTTGCTCGGGGCTCGCCGCTCGCCCGCCGACCTTTAACTATTTAATAATACATTTCAATTGTGATATCAACTACAATATTACTAATTTCTAATTACAGTTTGTCACCGTCATCATCATCATTATTTTTGAGCCGGTAGTGCCTGAGCTGTTGTTGCTGCGCGCCGGCACGACCGGAGTTATCGCTGATACGACAGTGCTGCAACTTGTCAGTTATTCTGCCGCATTTCGTATGATGCGCAAATTCGAATTGTCGTCTTTTAGCCTCTCCAATGGGGGAGAGGTGGAAAGACGACCTCCCACTAGAGGGGAAAGTGAAAGGCAGGAAATTTGTCTGCATGACCTCGTTGTTGATATTTATAGGCGTCGGTCATAACTGGCAGGGCTCGACTGCTGGTATGTCCACCTATACTACGTGAATTATAAGAGATTGTATACGCGGTAGTTAGTAGAAAATGAAAATATTGCATAAATACATAGTAGACTTCACCAAATTTAGTCACTCAGTTCACTATCTTCAGAAAATATGTTCACCGCATATAACCGATACACACTCGCGCATTCAAAGGTTTAAGACCAAGTACGCGTCAGTTGTGCTGGCCAGTGGCTGACTCCCGGTCCAGGCAACCGTATGGTAAGAATTTCAAACATAAATTAGGTTAAATTTTAGGTATGTATACCTACCTACCTAAAATCTTATCCCACTCGTAATCAGAATCGATTACTGAACACGCTCTCTGATGTTGTGCAGTGTTTTACAAAACATGCTATATAATAAAAAAGTGAGGTGGTTGAAAACTTTTACTTTTTGTAAAGTTGGAGTAGATCCTTTGTTAGTGACTGGCTAGCGGGTTTGGTGCATATCTCGGTTATACCTTCACTAACTTCATTTCATTTTTTGACTTAATTTTTTCGACTTTCGCTGGAATTATATGTGCATACGATTCGTTCGCAGACCCAGAACAATCACCGTGTTAAAACAGTCATAGATCGTGGGCCAATCAACCGTTCGCGCGACGGTGTAAAAAAGCGCCGTTGATGTTTAATTTCAACGATGTTTTCATGCAAAATAAAAAAAAACTGAGCTACCACAGAACTTCATGAAAAAATTGAATCAGGGCCGCCATGGTTTAAGCTCGAGAAAATCGGGACAATGGTCTTTGCTTTGAGATCCGAACGACGTCCTGCTCGATACTAAAGCGCCTTCGAATAGTCACGATGCGGAAAATGCCTCGCAGCCGCGAATCTGTCAGTACATTGTTAATATGTTACAAATCTATTATAACTCATCTGAGATTGGTATCAAATTTCAATTCCTCGTAGTCATGTAGTCAATTATATATCACTTTTGCCATATAGTTGACTAAAATTGGTCGGTTTATATGTGCCCCCCTCGAATATATTGGGTATATAAGATTTGGGATCTGAACAGTTTTACTGAGCTAGTAAGAAATAGTAGCAGGTGGCATGAGTCGTGACCAGAACTACCAAAATCTCCGATTGGGCGTTTGCTCCGTTATGTTATATAATAAATATCTCCGATAAAGAGGGCCACCTTCCTACCATGACAGCATAGCTTAAAAAATCATATCACTCCTGGGAGTAGTCCTTGCACATCGGAATTATCACAAACACAGTCAAAATCAGTCATCACTCGTCACCCGTAATATGTTTATGCCTGCTTTATCCGCAACACAGCAAGGGCACCTTATAATTGGAGGCGAAACTGTACCGGTCGTCAAATACGACAACGCTCACAAATATCGTCTACATGTCGTATCGTACCCGCGTCGCGGACTGTAAGAGGCGAATGTCCACGATCCCAGTTCTCGTAATCAATCGACATTTAATAAGTTAATGTCATTAAGTTAATTACGTTCTTATTATGGTGTTGTACATAATGGCCGGCCATTACACGTCCACTTTGAGAAAATAAGACATAAGAATGACTGACCCGGTTCTGTATGTGCTAGAATGCACGTTAAGGCGTGTACTCACTGCGCCAGCCGGAAAAAATTTAGAGCCGACATTTTTGTCGCAATTATAGATATTGTGTTTTACTTATTTCTTGTGTTTCGCATGTCAAGGATGAAATTATATATACCACTTTTTATTTTTAACTAGAATATTTTCAATTTGCGAGTTAAATATAAAAAAAAATTAAGATTGCCTTTGTGCCACATCGATATGGAATTCGGTCAGTATCAATTTCAACCATTTTCAGAGACATGTCCGCATGGTAAAGTTTTGTGAAAATCTATCAATCATATCAATTAATGTTCTAGCGTAATATAGAGGTTTTTTATTAGTCGCCTATCATCTACTTAGTTCCACATATGTACGAAGATGAAAACTACTAGAAAGAAGGTGTATTACATTCAGAATTTTGTTCAATGTAGCAATTTTTTCAGCATACCAACGTTAACGACGACGTTAGTATGCTGAAAAAATAGCTTTGTATGTTTTCTCCATTTTCACCGCTTTCATACAAATCATTATGTATGTATTGTATGATTTATGTGTATGATTTCATTCAGCGCAGCCAATTATCATGTGTCATCACAGATAACATTATCTATCTTGATCTTTTACTAATTCATTAATTCTGAATATTATTCAATTATTTCATAACTGGGCAAGGTCACTACACGTTTATATTAATCAATTAAAATAATACTGGCTATTGCGCTACCTTATCATGTGTCTATGTCTATTGCGCTACCTTATCACGTGTCTATGTCTATTGCGCTACCTTATCATGTGTGTATGTCTATATGTGTTCCTATCATAATCATCAGCATCGTCAGCCGTTATGAGATGTTGATGATGATTAAGTGATACCTGCTGAGTTTCCTGAGACGGTTCTGCTCAGGTCAGGGCTGTGTTGAACTGGTGGAGACAAACGAGCTATCGAAACCATTCGGGGATTACGGATGTTCATGGACGTAGCACCATGCTGATGTGTTGCCCCACCTTTCTCTTTAACTTCCATGGGGCCACCAGCCTCTCTCAAATGGAACGATACGAACATTAAGGCGGTATCAAGTGAGCGAGATGTACCTGTCCGATCGTGCCGGCCCATTACGTCTGCAATGCAGCACGGCACTAGGACTTACAGTGACAAAAAACAAATGTTGACGAAATTAACATGGACGGACAATAATATAATATTGTGTAATATTCATGGATCAATCACAGTTCACACCACGTTAGCCCAAACCGCACTAAATACCCTAACTTGTGCTACAAGTACTAAACAACGGGATAATTATATTTAATAAATTTAAAATATAAAATTATTATCATAAAAATACACTCTATATACAAGTATGCTTATCAGTGTCGTGGACGGTATTCAAACCTACAGCCGGCGCCGAACACAACAATCAGTAGACAGGCAAACCAAATGTTAGTAGTTGATAGCACGTGTAAGTTTTCAGCCTTGTTTGCTTATTACGGGGAAGTCCGACAGTGGCTTACCTACACCCGTGTTTGTTAAGGGGAAGTCCCGGAGTAGCTACTTTGTTACAATATGCTCTATTGGGAATTAACAACGCGGGGGGGGGGGGCTATAGAGGTTTATTGAACTTTGAAATATATTTATTTAATGGTTGTCTTTCCATATAAATAGTACAAGATCAACAGTGGAATTAATACAGTTTTTGATATTGATTAGTAATAGTGAGGGTATGAAGTCTTATCTGGGTAGTTGTCCGAGACTCCCGGCTGTAACTTGGATGCACCTTTATATATATAATTGTTCCGCCCAGACGGATACTTCTTCAATCCACATATCCCATATTTGAAGAATATAGTTCTTTTAGATCTACATGTTAAGTCTCAAATTAATAAGCAAAAAGAAAAAAAAGGCGTAGAGCTCTGAAAAGGAACACACAACCAAAAAGGATTCCCATTCTCTTGGCTTCATGTGCCAACGAAAATCAGGCAAGATATAAACTCTGTTACAACTGAATATTAACATCAAACTTTCACACGTGGCATATACTATTCAAACTGAAACATTATTGATACGGTCTATCAAATTCATAGCCATATAGATCGTGTTATTACTACTATTAAAATGCACACATAAGAGAATGAAGACAATTTAACATGATACGAAATATGGCCTCGGTAAGAATTCACGATCTCGCTCTTTTAAACGAAATATTAATTTGTGCATTGTGACACGAATATGTAGGCTCCCGGCGGAAAAAAAAAAAATTTAACCATGATTTGGGAATGACATATAGCTTCAGACATCCCAAATATCCATCCTCAACCTCGCCAAAAAGAAAAAGAGTGACATTTTTTCAACACAGAGAACAGTAAGCCTTACAGCCAAAGATGACAGATATCCTTGTAATAAAATACATAAGTTTCAAAACATAAATGCTACAAAATATACCCGTAAATATTAAGGGGTAGCTACCTACATCCGTACCTACCTAGTACCGAGTACCCACAAAAACCATTGCAAGTGCCATCAGCGCCGCCTTTGATGAGGTGACCCGTAACTACAAATCATCGGGCACTCGACATCTAGTCAGCGCCCTAAGGCACCGACTCCACCTCCACAGATGGGGTTTTCCCGTACCACAGGACAACTCCACTATCTTTTGGTCAGTGCATTGTGGTGAGGTTCCCCTCCTCGCCCTTTGCCCCAGTACGCAATAGCCTCAGTTTGTTCTTTTGTCCCCTCTTCTTATAAGAGCGGTACAAAGAGCGGTTCTTCTTCCAGCTCTTTCGTCCCCACTTCTTATAAGAGGGGTACAAAGAGCTCGCCTCCTCGGTTCAATTAGCTTTGCCTAAGGTGTCTGGGTTCACCCCAGGCTACTGAGCCCCACCGCCACGATAAGGCTTAAATCGTGGTGGAGACTGTTTGATTACCTATATTAATATAGTATAAGAGTACTATAAAACAATCTCTGGTCAGAGAGTAGCCTGGTAGTTCCATGTTCTTGTGGTTCATGGTGCGTTGTGGTTTGGGTCAGGGCATCATGCTGGCTCGACTTTACAAAATGCGAGAGTGTAGTCATCGCTCTATGTCTGTGTTGAGTGAGAGGTTCCTTCCCCGACACAATGGCTTTATAACACTAATTACGTACTTGACGTGTAATATATCTTGCTCTTTATGCCTTTCAGCCAACAAACTGCAAATGTAGACGACCGGTTGGCTCAGTAATGTTTAACTGTAATAGGTATTTAATAAGTAATCAATATTATAGCACAACAAAGCAATTTATTTAACTGCCTTCTCAAACTATGAATCATTTATTGGCCTATTATTTTATGAAAAATTGAAAACAATGAAAATTTTTATAAAAAATAATTTGCATTATCAATTTATAATAATTAGTTATCTAGAAAATATAGAGGCCGTCAGTCGCGCGAGAACTATTGATTACCTATAATTTCTATAATTTGATCTAGCTTCACTGAGCTGAGCCTAACAGCCAACTATAAAGTTAGTGACAAAATAAAAGAATGTTTAGAATATTTCATTATTAATAATAAAAAAATCACTCGCGATTTCGGCATAGAATATCATTTATATTATAGCTGGTATCAATTAGTACTTGAATATCACGTATGCTGTGACTACCAGATTCGAACCCGGAACAAATCTGATGTTGTATATTATGTGTCGATCGCAAGTCAATTAAATTCTAAATGTAGTGCACGTGTGTGCGCGCATGCGCGCACGTTTGTGTGTTTGTGTGTGTGTATGTGCATGTGTGTGAGCATATGTTTGTGTGTGTGTATGTGCATGTGTGTGAGCATATGTTTGTGTGTGTGTGTGTGTGTGTGTGTGTGTGTGTGTGTGTGTGTGTGTGTGTGTGTGTGTGTGTGTGTGTGTGTGTGTGTGTGTGTGTGTGTGTGTGTGTGATGAGTTGACACAGTAATCACAATATTCCATGATTTATTCATATAATATAAAAAACACAATATTTAAATTCCACGGATTGCTTCGAAAATAAGCGTACATACAATTTAAGCTTTATCGCTTAATAAGGCGTAGCTTTTGTTTGTCTATTTGTATAAAAAATAGTTTTACTTGTACATTTGTTTTATTGCATGAGTCAATAAAAAGGAAGGATGCCTGTGGAATTAGTGTAATAATAGAATAGGCGCACGATACTCATAAGGCCAAGTTCGATATTAACATGTGTGTATGTTAACGAGTCAAGTGTGTATTGACAATGGAAATATTGAATGACATTTACAGTGTACGATAGTGACACAAGTTTAATTATTTTATATTTATTAGCTGAGAATGACTTCATATTCTTAGAATTGTATAAAACTAGATGCCCCACGGTTTTAACCACAAAATCTAAGATAAGGAATCCATTTCTTTTTCAGTCGCACAATTGCCCTGTCTACCGTTGAAAACTGAAAATCCGTGAAGTAGATTTTGAGAAAAACGATCAAATACAGACAGTTTTTGGGGACTTTGTTTTATAAATTTATTTATAATCAGTATAGGTAAATATTTTAACAGTTGTTGAAGGGAGAATCGAGAGCAAATATCACAATGAAACTACTTTTATCGCGGTTTATTTGATTACTCAACCAGCCCGACGTTTCAGAAGCATTACAGCTACCATCGTCACGGCTGGACCGACCATGACCATGGTGATGGTAAACATACGTCGTACTTAAGACACCAATAAGAGCAAATAAATTGATTTTAAGAGCTAGGAATTCTAATACAATTTAACACCAAAGCTTCATCACAATCTGACCAGTGTTTTTAGTAAGCATTCCACATACATATATTGATTTTTATTTATGTTCATTTAAAGTAAATAATGCAATGGATACTTTCGATTACTAATAAAATTTCAATTATTTTGTAAGAGGTAGTGCCGTGCTACATAGCAGCGGAATTGAGCCGACACGATCGGGGATGTGGCCCTCGCTCACATGATACCGGCATTAAGTCACATATTTGGTGTCGCATTTCGTGCGGTTTGTAAGTACCCAGTGGCCCATTGGGGAGGAAGAGGGAGGAGGGGGACAACATATCCGCATAGTAATTGTGTCTGTTGTCGTAAAAGGGCTCCGATTAATCGTTCGCTCCCTCCTATACTATAAAAAAACTTAGAATCTATCATAAGTTTTTCTTTTATCTTCTCTGGCTGTTCGCGTGATATCGTCTCGGAGCGATTAGTGTCGTCTTAATTACGAGAACGGTATTCATTCTGTTTCTTATGAGGTCTTGACACCGATGTGAATAACGGGCCTCGGTCTGGCTCAAAATATGTAAACGTTTACAAACAATAATAATAATACTGCAGTCACTTACGACGTTCCTGTGCTTACATCTGACTGACAAACATAGAGAGTGTTTTGGAGCGGATTCGAAAACTTATATGGGTGTTCAGAAGACTGAGACATGTCGCTAAGAAAGGAATCCTAGTTAATACTTATAAAGCATTAGCGCAATCAGTCATAAGCTACTGTATACCCGTATGGGGAGATGCTCTAAAAAACAAATGATTCTGCTTGAGAGAACCCAAAAATCTCTTTTAAAGGTTATGTTCAATAAAAAACTGCGCCAATAAAATTTTGATTTATACAAATCTTGTGGACTTTTGACTATCCGTCAAATTTCCATACTAAATTGTATTCTAAGAAAGCATAGAACGGTGACCTATCCAGATCAAAGAACGGTGACCTATCCAGATCAAAGAACGGTGATCCAGATCAAAGAACGAACAGAAGAAGTGCCAAAACATGTCCAATCCCTAAATGCAAAACAAAGTTTGGACAACAACAATTTTTATTTAAATTATAAATATCGTATCGTACACGATTTAAAGTTAAATCTTGCGTTACACATTTTTTTGAATGATCTAAAATATGAAGATACGGAGGAATTAATCTCTTGATAACACACACACACACACACACACACACACACACACACACACACGCACACGCACACGCACACGCACACACACACACACACTTATATCGGAATGCATCTGTACTATCTGCGGGAAAGAGGGGGGTCTCACATTTCTTCCCAAACGTAGTCTCGTTGCCCGACGAGAACTCATCATATCAATCCGATGAAGAAGTATTGGGGTTCCACAGCAGAAGTTCAGGTCCGAAGTAAAACAGAGTCCCTAACAGACAGACAGCAAGACAGACTTTTCATTTTTCATGTCTGTGGACTTATCACACCGCGCTAGCCTAGTATTGCGATGCCAAAGTGCAGGCGGCCGATGTCACCCGCGGGGTTCTTACCCAGGACCGGTGGCAGTGCGCGAATGCATTTCCCCGCCAAAACAATAAAAAAATAAAATAGCCTAGCCCTGTGCTAAGTACCGTACATACCTGTGTTACAGGTACTAAACAATGGAATTATATTTAATATTTTTATAAAGAAATAAATACATATAGTACATATAGTCGGGTCAAAAATACTGTTACCATTAGAAATTAAAAAATTGGATTTATTAATTTAGATATGCATTAAACATCATCAACAAACATACATCACCGGGGCGGGATTAAAACCCGAAAACTCTGGAGATACATATACCTAGTCTTGCCATAAATATTGTAACCCGAGTCTTGCTGGAAGGGCCATACTTGGTTATTGAACATGGTGTTATCAAGGGGCTTATAATGGTGTATTGTTTTGCACAATGCCAAATGTTTTGATACTTTTTCATAAAAAAAATGGCTCAGCCACTCCTTCACTGCTAACACCCCACCAAACCATCACTAAGTCGGATAATGCCACGTCGCACTCTGTCGACTAACTTGGAAGCTTCCTTAAAGCTTTGAGCATAAATACGGTCATTTTATTTGTTTAAATATTGCTCAATTTTTTAAAAATCTCATCCGTAAGCAATTTTTTTCTGGGGCCTCCTTTTGCGTTCGTCTTCAGTAGTTGTTTCGATTTTACTATCCTATTAACCTTTTATTTATCCTGCTGCAGGTCCTAAGTCATCTCTTAAAATACGTAAGTGGTTCAAGGTGCTATTTTCATTTCCCGAGATAAAATCTTTTGCTTTCGGACAGGATTATTTCGAACTCTTTACTCCGCTGCTTTGACCAGCTTTTTCGTATGAACACTACGTGAACGGCCAGATTTTTCTCTCACACAGACAGAGTAAGTGTCATTGTACCTATTGATACAATGACACTTACTCTGTCTGTGTGACCGGTACACAAACATTTGACTATTACCAAATGTAGGGAGAATTTTAAAAATTGCACTTTGCTCCATACCTACTTTGTGTAATGCAATCCCAGCGATTTTGTTCCCTTTATCATCCCACTCCATTTTAATATAGCAAAATATTCTACAATGTGTTGTCGCCAAATTGAGAAAACACACTGAACAGTCGTATAAAAATTACAGATTACAAGTTTAAATTAAATATTTTGTATTTTTAACTGTAACAGTACTTATTGCCAGACTAAGTCTATCAAATCTCGACAAATGAGCTGCCTGACACCTCAAGGATATCACAAATGAGCTGCCTGACACCTCAAGGATATCACAAATGAGCTGCCTGACACCTCAAGGATATCACAAATGAGCTGCCTGACACCTCAAGTATATCACAAATCAGGCCAGCAGTTCCTGGGAGTAGCGCATTCAAATAACTCTTCATCTTAATAATATCGATTTAACTTTCAAGGATAATTTAAGTTAACAAATGTAAGTTGGGAATTGGTCTTTTATACTTATGTCTTTTTTTTTTAAGAAATAGTTTTATCTATACAAAAGCAGGCTCAAAATAATTATATTATTAATATATATTGTACTGTTATATTTGCTACCGGTATACAAATAGTTATTAAAAGTTGTGAAATCTTTGCTACTGAAAGCCGCTAGTGAATGTCTACAGATGAGGTTTTAATGTCAAGAATAACTGAAATGTGCAAAAGTCTGTTCGTAAACAAGTAGATGCTGATTTTGACCTTTTGATTTAAAATTGTAGCATAAAAAGCTATAAAGAAAACAAATCAATGCCTATAATTAAATAATTACTTATGTAATTGGTATTAAATAATAATAGGATTAAATAATGATGAATAAATGGGAAACTATAAATTAATATAATTATTATGTAGAGAGACTTGTGCAGGTAATGAAATCAAAAAGCTTCTGGCATCTTATGTTAAAGGTAAAAAAAAAAAAGTAACGCAATTGGATAAAATGTTTTATTCAGAATTAGTCAATGAACACAGTATCGCGAATTATCATTATAATATAATTAGTCATTGTACTGATTAAGTTCGAATATAGATTTACTGATATTGGCTGGCCCCAACTTTCTCCTTTCGTTTGTTTAGCAGAGTGATTAAACATGACACCGGGTGCATTTTCGGTTGCCAGTCGCAGCGATTGGAAACTGCGATCAATCTTTCTTTTTCGGATCACAAATTATGACGTGGAAATCAAGAGAACCCTAATACAGCTTTAAAACATTGCTATTAGTACTCGTCAGGCGAGACAAGGTTTGCGTCACAATTGGGTTTGCGTCACAAGTGTTTCTAATATCTGATTAAACTGTTATTACGTGCATAAGCGTGAATATTAATTCAATTAATAGATCGTGCTGTTACTATTGTAACGATGTTAACCTTACAAGCATTCTTAAAATTACTTGTATATTATAATTCTATTGGGGACCAACGGGAAGTCAGAGCCTTTCTGCGAATACTGACGCCGATGCATTACCCTCCATTCCTCTTCCCCCCAATGAGCCATATTTTATTAAAAAACATTTACCTTCCATCTCATGTAAAAAGTAAACAGAAAATCTGTTCACGGTTAACGTAATCGCGAAACAAAAATACAAAAAAAAATTGTTCGATTTTTAAACAATAGAAAAATATTTATTAAAGTCGGTTCACAAATGTCTTATACGACACAAAGTCAACAACAATATAATGTGAATTGATAATCACTTACACTTCATGCCCATAGTCGAGTGTCTGTTATCACAAAAGGCGTGTTCACTGCACCGGTATTTAATACTGAATGACATAATTCATTTATCAATTTGATAAGTTTGCCAACGCGATGATGGGGCATATTTATTTAATCTGCATTCTTTATTAAATAATAAGGCTTGTGTGTTTGCTTTTTCAGTAGTAATTTTCTCCAGTAAAATTGACAATTAATAAAGTTAGGAAATGGTCGGGACATCGGCCAGATTGTATAACGGTGGACTCTTTTCAACAGGTAGTGAGTAATTGTACTAGGTTTAATACGACCACCTCTGCGCCCTAAAAAGAACGGACCAAGCGAACTTGGCGAATCGTATTTATTACACCAAATTGATAAAGTCATATGTTTTTTAACATTTAATATACTGAAATAAAACTGTGGCAAAAATTTCATCCCCAAGGAGGATGTATGTGAGAAATTATGAAAAGTTCCCCTACTAGGCTAAGGTACCGAGAATTTCGATTCCTATAATATGAGGAAGGTCTCGGGCTCTTGCACTACTGGGTAAAACCATTAACTGTTTTAGTTATTTAACAACATTTCCCGGATAATGTTATTAATTAGTTGTTATTTACGAAATGAGTGACAACGAAGAGGAAACCGGACGTCAATACAACTGGTACAATTGTTAGCCAGGGGAAAACCGAACTCTATTATAGAGGAAAAGCTTTTGGAAAACATAAAAAAGAATTGAGGAAATTTTTGTGGAGTTAATTGAGACGAATTCAGGGTTAGCGCCACGGCGGTGTTGGGCCAGCGCGGCGCTCCGATATGACGGGACGTGAGGATCTTTTTTTAGGGATAGTTTTTATGGCCGTTCACGCATGCCATAGGGACAGCTATATACAGCAGATAATTGTTTCTATTGGCCATTAGCGTTAAAGTATAATGCACAAGATCGTGATATTGTCACCTGACACCCCGCATCACTTGACATTACAACAACTGACGTAATTCATTGAATGTTTGCCCGCATACGACGGCTCTCCCGCACTCTGACTGCGAGAGACGACGACCAGCGCTGAGCCCAAAGCGGAAAGTCCAACTAGTAGAGAGCGATCCTTCTACGGGCGTCACAGACAGTTGAAATAAAAAAGAAATATGTGCATTCATCATTGCATAGGTGAAGGGTATATCAATTTATTCAGCGAAGCTTCAATGGAAATGGTGAATTAATTTTTCTGTTTTCAAATAATAAACTTTGCTCATTACTAGCGTCAACAACAGGAATTTGTGTTACGATTTTTGTAACTTTTACGTATTGAGCATAACCTTTTTCTTTAAAGAAAATTAAATTAAATAAGTCAGGTGAATTCAATTATTTGCCGCATAGTTATAACATAATATTCCATAATATATGAGCCTAATTTCATGTCACATACAATGCGTGCCATTTTAAAGAGTAAATAACATTCAAAAACATTCAGAAATTTCACATTTAAAATTTTATTATGACGATGAGATGAAATGCAATCAAATTTTAGGAGGTAGAGCGCGACCGAGAAGGTACCTCTCATTCACTTCATACCATCCCGAAAGGACAGCTATGAGGCCGGATTTCATGCGATCTGTGAATGCCGCTGTCCCATAGGAGGAAAAGAATTAAAGTGGACAGCGCATCTGCATACCAATTAAACGATGCCAATGAGCATCTGTATTCATGGCGCCGACTGCTATACTACAAAAATCATCAAATCCGTAAAGGATGATGACGATAAGATAAGCCTTATCAAAATATTCTCATGTTTGTATAGCCTTTCAATTTCTCCAAACAAGTGTGTGTGTCAGACACAGCGTGACACAGGTCTGAATCATCTGTTGGACAAATAATTACTCGTGTCTACGTGTCACGGCAAGATTCACATCTCGACATGTACGAGGAAGGTAGCCGACGTTAATGTAATAAACTGTAGCAACAAACAATAAAGTTATCAATTTTAGTTAAAGTAATTGTTGTTTCACTGGTTTGTCCTATCATTTGCCTGTTCCCTATTCATTAGGAATACGACTACGTCTTACGCCGGTGTTGAAAGTATATTTGTTCACTTCGAAAGTATTTCTAGTGTCAATCATTGAACGACGGCAGCTCATCAGTCATCATCATCGTGTTGTTTTCAAAAAGTGTGTATTTGTTATGGGAAGTGGTTTAATGTGTACCCTACATTGGTTTGTTATGGGAAGTGGTTTAATGTGTACCCTACATTGGTTTGTTATGGGAAGTGGTTTAATGTGTACCCTACATTGGTTTGTTATGGGAAGTGGTTTAATGCGTACCCTACATTGTTTTGGATTTATGTAAAGTGCTGCAGTTTCTTTGATAAATAAGTAACTTCTCTCCCTGAGCCAAAAGTTCACGTCAGCCATAATGATAATATGTAGTGAAACACACACACACACACACACACACACACACACACACACACACACACACACACACACACACACACACACACACACACACACACACACACACACACACACACGCACAAACACACACACACACACACACACACACACGCACATTTATATTCGGATGCATCACTCCTATCTGCGGGAAAGAGGGGGTCTCACATTTCTTCCCAAACGTAGTCTCGTTGCCCGACGAGAACTCATCATATCAATCCGATGAAGAAGTATTGGGGTTCCACAGCATAAGTTCAGGTCCGAAGTAAAACAGTAATAAAGAGGGACAGACATCGCATTTGCAATGTTATACGTATGGATATGCATATAATAATGCACATAATAGTGCGACAGCACTAGACATTTTTTTAACATAAATTCATCCTCAATTTTATCGTTGTAAAGTTATGAAAAAAAAAAATTTGACTTCGAGTCTCTAACAGGCAGACAGCAAGATAGATTTTCGCATTTTCGTAAAGGGGATACGCGGCATTGCTGCCAAGCTGGAATGGTACGACCGGGCAAGTACCTCTCGCTCATATGACACCGCCTTAAAGTTCAGGAATTCGTATACTGCGTTTTATGTGGTTGTTGGAGTGCAACATATCTCATCATCATTATCAGTCCTTCTCGGTTCAATGCTAGACGTAGACCTCTTTCGATGAACGCCCAGACACAGAGATCGTCTTCCCACCTGGTGAATTTCGTTTTCCCACTCGCGGTCTCCACCCCTGATCCTTACTGGCCCATCTGCCATCTGATGTTCTGAGTGTGTGACCAGCCCATTGCCACTTCAGCGAGCTTATTCGTCGCGTGATATCGGAAACTTTAGTTCTGTGCTTTATGCAACATACGAGGGGTGTATCCGATACGACAAAGAAAAACTATAATGATCTATTTAAAACAATTTTATTTTCAACGTAGTTTCCTTTTATCTCGATGCATTTAGTCCAGCGCTTCTCCAATGCCGTTACACGAGTTTGATAAAAGGTTTGCTTTAACACCTCAAAACTTACTCATCTAAGGCGAAAGTGACTACATCCTTTGACGAAAAACTTCGGCCACCGAATGATTTCTTGAGGTTCAGGAATGAGTGGAAGTCCCACAGGGCCAGATCTGGGGATTAGGGGGGACGCGGTAACAATTCGAACCGCAATTAATGGAGTTGGGCAACTGCAACCCCTGACGAGTGCACAGGTACGTTGTCGTGGTGGAATAAAACTTTCTTTTTGGCTAAATGAGGCCATTTCTTTCGGAGTTCTTCTCTAAATTTTTTGATCATGTCCGGATTCGTGATTTAATTTGGACGGCCAGACCTATTGGCGTTTCCACAGCTCTGTCTCCCACGTTTAAAATCAGTTACCCAAGTGTGAATCGTACTCAATGCAGGAGCAGTATTACGGCATAGAAAGTTCTAGGTTCCCTCACACAAATTCTATCAGTACGAATAAATTTAAATTTGGCGTTCTATTTTCGAAAAGATGACAGAATATAATGTAATAAATTCTATTTCCTATCTTTTTTATTTTCGTCGTTTCGGCCAATTATCAGTCCGCCTGATAACAATTATACAGATGCTAGATGAATAAGATTTTGGGAGAATTTGGGAGGACGTAGTGCCATGCATAGCGCATGATACTACATTCTCCTATGGAACGGAATTGGGCCGGCACGTCCTCTCGCTCACATAATACCGCCGTAAAGTGACATCTTCAGTGTCGCGTTTCGTACGGTTTGTAAGTAGCCGGTGGCCCATTAGGGAGGGGGGAGGAGGGCAACGCATCAGCATAGTAATTATGTGGATGTTCGTGGGCGTCAGTAATTGTAGAACGGCTCTGATTACTCGTTTGCCCCCCTATTCTATATATAAAAAATGCCGTCGTTGTGATGGGTTGCCATTAGCCCTTATATTATATGAAATGCCCAGCCTCCCTGTGGGTCAAAAAATCTCTATAAGATATTTTTTGACTACCTCGTAGTCTAGTCGTGCGCTAGTGGTGGATGTTCAGCCACTAGTCCCCGTGTTCGGACCACAGGTAGAATCTAAACAATGATTAGGATTTTTTAGTTAATAGTCCGGAGTTAAGTCAATTGTTAGCAGTAGTTGGCGGTGTTCCACCCCCGTGCCTCGCTCGCGTTAAGCCTTCGGTTGCGCCTTAGACTGCGCCTGATTTCTCTCCGGTCGTGTCGGACTGCCGCCCCCCCGGAATGGGAGAACATTATAGGATTGAGCAATGTGCACTCTCTGCACTTGAGTCTACATTAACTCTTGTTTGTGTTATAGTGCATAACATATTCAGTGCAGATGGCTCTTCTCAAGAGAGATGGCCGCTGTAGCTGAGATTCGTCTAAGACGATCTTATTAATGTGAGATGCTGTATTAGAAAAAATTGGTAGCGATGAAATATTTAAAACTATTTTTCTGTTTCGATTATCGATAATTACAATTGAGTAATTTATTATATCAGGGATATCGATTCATGCATTTGTAACATTAAGTATGTAATTACTACTTACGTGCATGGTAAAACATTATTTGTTTGCTGCTTTTTAGTCATTTTTGGTGGATTTACGACCACCACGAGATCCTTTAGAAATTAGCTTCCAAGAACTTGCCATGCGTTTGATTTTCACAAAAGTGTGCTGTACGTAAATCAGTCGGCAATGAGTTGCCATTTAAGATGGTTGCAGCCAAATAAACATACGTGTATTTTACATTGTATCATTTAATATCAACCATGGAATGTAGATCCCACATAGGACTTCTTCAATATATACTCGTACTAATGTTATGAGAGGAAGAATTTGGTTTGTTTGTACGTTTGCATTGCAGAGGCTCCGAAAGTACAGGACCGATGTGAAAATACCTTTTGCCACTAGAATCCTACATCATCTGTGATGAATATAGGACACAATATATATATATATATATATATATATATATATATATATATTTACATATATCCTAAATCATTTAGATCTTTATGAAAACGCGATTGTGTAAAAAAATGATTGATTTAACTAGCTCATCGCTGTCCCGACTGACGTTGTTCTGTCAATAATTCAATTTCCTGTCATCATAAAGTGCAATGTTTACGAGGGCTGAAGTGAAATTTTTAATTTTTATATTTTTGTAAGTCAATGATCCTTTTTCATATTTCGTGAAACATACGTGCGAAGCCGGGACAGGTTGCTATTTGCGACTAAAAATATCAAAGACTCGATGCAGCGTTATCGAATAGTTTTTATACATGTGTGTAAAAACTATTCGATCAACGGTTGAAGCGAGCGAAAATATTCACACAATTGCGCATAAAGAATGCAATTAAGTCTAATTTACAGAAGTTATTACAGCAGGAGTCAGTTGTCACGACACTAATTACATTGAATACACATAACAATTTCTTAAACATTTCCAAGAGCTTCTGAGAGGATTACGCTCGCTTTACCGAGAATATGAAGAAATGACGAGCAATAATGGGACGGAGTGGGATAATACTTAAAGTGGGATTATAGAAATGGTATTCCGTGAAGTGTGCTGATTTATTTTAATAGCATTAAGCATGCACCTATAAGAAATCCGAAATTACGCTCCTGGAAATATTGTTACTTTTGTGTCAAAGAAATATTCGGAATCACATTTTAGTAAGTGCACACGTCTTCGTAATTCTATGTGTTCGCAGGTTTGCAACAATATTATTACATATTCATGCCATGGTGTAACAGTGAGCGTTTGTTGCGTTAAGGGGTAGCGCACTTTTTGTGCGATCGAGTCTGCGGCGCTCAAAAAGTGTGTATGACGCGAAAAAAGTCGGTCGCGGATTTTTCACAGACTCAACGCACACGACGCACACCTTCGATGATTCTGTCGGCAGAGGTGTAGGGACATAGACCCTATGGAAACCGTGCAGAGATCGCGAAGTATTATTTTGTACATGAGGTACAGAAAAAAAAAAAGAAGAAACAGATAATTTTGGGTACATCCTATACTTTCGGAAAGATTACATACTAAACGTTCAATTCTGAAACAACATCCGAACTATATATCATGAGTTACTACTTATTTTAAGACCTGCTTTGACTCATTCAGGATGTCAATCCCGTGGGACCTCTGAATGGACTACCTACTCAGCACTCGCTGTAATACTCCACTATAAAGAAGGATGGTGGTGGTGCCCATTCAGAAATAATCTAAATTGTGGGTCTCTAATTTTTGGATAAAGCAGCGGAATGTGGGTGCACTCCACGCGAGTGCTCTCCTCCGCCCAAACCCAATCTGATTAAGTTACAAACCGTTTTTTTTTTTTTTTGATTTGAATTATATATGATTCGTTTTCAAAGTACATAGTCCTGCATAGTCACTTGTCGATCGCCAATATGACCCTCCGCCGTCTAACAATCACAAAACACATTAGCGCACATGATTTATATAATTACGTTAGGATCAAATTAGGTTCATTAAACTTTTTTATCTGCCCGATCTCATATCTGATCTTTGTCGTTAATTATTTATTATTCTTTAATTTACTACGTTGAAACCATTTTTTGTATTGCTTTATCAGTATCATACAATGTAAGTATGATTATTTGTAAGTCGTGACATTGGTATAGTACAATGAGTGTGTAGGTGGGGATTTACTCTACATAATTATGGGATATTTATTCAATAATCAATTAAATTATATGCAACATCGAAACACGTATTGTTTTGTGCCCACGTATAACTACGTTGGAACTATTACATCTGTAGACCTGACGTTGGTGACGTCCGGTCGGCGCGCTCCTGTACATTGAGCCCACGCACTGACGCAACAGCGCGAGGATAAAGGTGTTCGGGGAGGGGCTTCACATTCCAGCGAGAACAGTCACTTTATAGCGATCACACACATGCACAGGGATCCCGTTGTGTCTGTTGCTCGATCACGGGCATCTCAGATTGAGCCGATAGCACTCGCGGGGTTCTGGTGGATTCCGCGAGGTCCATACCCATCGGATCTTGCCCAGGACCAGTTCCAGTGGTAGTTCGTAAATGCATTTCTCGGCCAAACCAAAAAAGTTAAATATGAAGTGATCATTCGGCATTCTATTTGCCCCTGCAACTGTGGCGTGGAGTGATGGCTATGCCTTCGTGTGGTGTATGACAGTTCCAACACCGCATTATTCAACTCGGCTTTAAATTTTGAAGGAAACGTATATCTGGTTGTGAGGGCATTAATGACGATGGTATTACAAAGCCAAAATGTTAACTTCAAGTTTTTAATGATTCATGAAAAAAGAAGATTTGAATGGAAATCATAAATCTATAAATTTATCAAAACCATTTATCTATTAGCCTGGGTGCGCGATTCCGCAGCAATGCGGCATGGCACGACCGGGGCCGGACGTCTCGATCTCATGGGTACCGGCGTGTGACATTTTCGCTGTCGCGTTTCGTGCGGTTTGTGAGAAGCCGGTGGCCCTTTGGAGAAGGAGATGTGAAAAAGAGGCCAACACATAGACATGCGAATTATTCTCATCTTCACGGGCCTCAGTAGCCGCAAAAAGGCTCATGTTCCTCGTATCTCCCCGTGTACTATAAGGCTCATGTTCCTCGTATCTCTCCGTATACTATAAGGCTCATGTTCCTCGTATCTCCCCGTGTACTATAAGGCTCATGTTCCTCGTATCTCCAAGTGTACTATAAGGCTCATGTTCCTCGTATCTCCCCGTGTACTATAAGGCTCATGTTCCTCGTATCTCCCCGTGTACTATAAGGCTCATGTTCCTCGTATCTCCCCGTGTACTATAATGCTCATGTTCCTCGTATCTCCCCGTGTACTATAAGGCTCATGTTCCTCGTATCTCCCCGTGTACTATAAGGCTCATGTTCCTCGTATCTCCCCGTATACTATAAGGCTCATGTTCCTCGTATCTCCCCGTGTACTATAAGGCTCATGTTCCTCGTATCTCTCCGTGTACTATAAGGCTCATGTTCCTCGTATCTCCCCGTATACTATAAGGCTCATGTTCCTCGTATCTCCCCGTGTACTATAAGGCTCATGTTCCTCGTATCTCCCCGTGTACTATAAGGCTCATGTTCCTCGTATCTCCCCGTGTACTATAAGAAAAAACTTAAAGGAACTTTACTTGGTCAGTATGATCAGTATATAACATCTCTCACTCTAGGACCGGGGAAGGATGAGGGTGGCAATTGGATATTGAGTAATAGGAAATACATCATCTTGTGTCGAACGATGATGACGAAATACGGTTGTTGCTGCATTGTAGTTGAATCAGGACGGCAGGACTCAGGTGGTGTCTCTCCATCCGCAAAATATTTTAAGCGATTTTAAGCAAAATCTTTTAAGTGGCCTAAAACATATCACACAATAAAAACGTAATCCCCCTGCATGCGCAGTCAGGTAAAAAATAACCCCACTTGCGGACTGAGGTTATTTTTTATTTCAACTCGCATCTGACCGGGATTTTTTGTGCGGTGGATTTGTAAGGCTGTTTTCTTCATAATAAGGGACACGCTAAGTATATTCAGAATGTAATTACAATAGTAATTACGTTTGACTGTAATTATCATATAACGTAATCTTTTATGTTTTACTGCGCGGTAATTTACACAATATTAAGTTCAATGCAGTTGTATCGCACGTTTGACAGTTGTGGATTCGATTTTAGGTACCAAATATTGATTGTGTTATTATAATGACTTTTTAACATTTGTAAGTTGATTATACTAACAAAAAATATTATTATAAGTCTAAACTTATTAATAACAGTTTTAACACTATAATCTATTTTGTAGTGTGTATTATTGACCTTAATTATTCACTTTTTGCTGTATTTTGTTTATAGGCGGATCTAGGAGAGGCAAATTTTTTTCACTTTACACATACGCAATAACCAACACAATTAACAAAGTCATGTAATAAGCTTCCGACTGCCATGCTGAATTGCAGCAGAATTGGGCCGGCACGACTGGGGACAACTTGTCGCGACTCACGCTGGAAGAGTGAAGAAGTCCCGCGTATGCGTAACAATAACGAGGATATCTCTGTATGTCGGTTGGTCATCGAAACATCCCCGTGATCGTTTGCTCTCATATCCTATAAAAAGTGTTTTCCATAAAATTATGTATATTTCTTTGTAATGCCTTTCTACACAGTACAAATAACTTAAGTTTTCTACAAAACATATTAAAAGTATCCATCGACAGAGACTGTCCGTGAACAATAAACAGTATTTTATTAGTTTTAATTACGCGTTGGCTATTGAACATAATTAATTAATTCACACAACTTTCATGACGCGTAGATTACAAAACCGATAGCGCAGCGCTGCGGTCAGAAAGACCCTCGAATTAGCGCTGCCAGAGGTTGGCATTTTTCCTACAATTACACGTAATAAATTGGCCCCGACGTGTTTGCTCTGACATAATAATTGCAAGTTATTAAGTCATTGACTTATTTATGTTAAGGTGGCTTTTAACATCTACTGCTTCCACTAGAGAATATCATGAAGTCTTCATCCGACTGGTATAGAACATAGGCATTCTATGACTCCTTATCATTTATGGCCCGTGTCACGTACATAATGGATATATGCACCTTTGAATGGACGTCCAGACAGCCAACATCCTGCTATTCCAATCCAGACGAGTGCACAGTGATTGACTGCCCACTTTTTGAAATAAGTGAGGAACACTTCGCCTTCCTAAACGCGGTCTCCACCGCAGAACTTGTCTAGGCTATCTGCAGTAATACTTACCGTAGAGTGAGACCATCCTATTGCCGCTTTAGTGATCTTATTCTTCTCCAATTTTCTCACCTACACCAAATGTTTACCGTACGCAACTGGTCATCCCATCTAGTTAATAATTCGCCAAACCTTGCTAAATGCGTCCACGTTTCACCACGAAGCTCTAGTTACCTGAAAGTGTTCAACAAAGGGGGGCAGAAGAGAAATCGGAGCCATCTTACGACAACCGACGTTCATGAACATCCACATAATTACTATGTCGATGCGCTACCCTCTTTCGACCCCCCCTCCCCCAATGGGCAACCAGCTACTCATGAACCGCACGGACGGGGACACTGAAGATGACCCGTTCGTGCCAGCCCAATTCCGTTGCACAGGAGCATGTAGCGTCATGCACTGCACATGGCACAACATCCTCCAATGCAGCAATGGCACTACCTCTTCCTGAAAATGGCATGGCACTACCTCTTCATATGCTCTAAGCTTAAACCAACTATTTTATTTGTAGCAATACCTGGTGTGGATGCCTTTAACAATACTGACGCATGTCTAATGCTGATGTCGTTAATGACAGTGATAGATATCATTTAATTACACATTTCCAGTTTTATTAGAGTTCAAGTATAAAACGCTTTGCCCTAGGCCCCTTAGGGGAATAAACATGAGCTAGACCCCTGCGCAGGTGTTTAAAGAGCGTTAACAACATTGTTATATGTACAGGAATGTGAGTCGTTATACTATTAAACAAATATCTGATACAACGACATGACTGTGATACCGTACACACCAATGTCTTTCCGATCGTGTACACAAAAAGTGGTGCGATGAATGATTTTTAGAATGTAATTAATGATAAATTAATAGCAGCGTTTTAAGTTTATTTTTGCACGAGGCTATCGGCAAGGTGCGTCTGACAAGGTGTTAGTGGTTCGTGTGGCTCGACCACCAGATTATACGCATTTTTGAAAGACAATAATGAACTTACACTCATCATCATCATTATCGACTTATCGGTCCACTGGATACTGGTCTCTTCCAATGAACTCCACGACGACCGATCTCCTGCTACTCGCATCCATCCCGGACCGGCTACTACACGGAGATGGTATTACGACCTGTTGAACGGTGGACCAACACTTCGTTTTTCTAAACGCGGCCGCCACTCCAGAACCTTAATGACCCACATGCCATCTGTTCTTCTGAGTGACCAGCCCATTTCCACATCAGCGAACTTATTCGTCGCGTTATGTCGAATACCTATGTTCTCTGCCTTATGACTTCGTTACGAATTCTGTTGGGCAGAGAAACACCCAACATCGCACGTTCAACGGCTACCACAAACTTGCGGACCAGTTCTAAATCAAGTGGCCACGTTTCGGCCCCACAGGTCATCACGGAGAGAACGCATTGGTTAAGACTTTTGTCTTCAAGCTCTGCGGTATAGGCGACGTGGGAATGCGACGAAGCTTCCGGAATACTTTACCTCATCAAAATATGATCTTTTGATTGTCCTGACTCAAAAGAGTATGATTATTTTCTTTATTTCAAGAGGTTTCTGATTCATATTGGATATTGCGGATTTGTGTTAAATTTCGGCTTTCAATTTGAGAAAAGTCTGATAGACATATACATAAGGTCATAGGGCAGAGAATTAGTTTTCGATATCACGCGAAGAAGTGGCAATGGGCTGGTCACACATTCGCACGATCAGATGGCAGATGGGCCACTAAGTTTCTGAAGTGGAGGCCGCGTTTAGGAAAACGTAGTGTTGGACGACCGTTCACGGATGGGAAGATGATCTCCGTGCAATTGCTGGTCCGGGATGGATGCAGGCGATTGGCCGTCTTGGCGTTCATCGATAGAGGTCTATGTCCAGCAATGGACCGATAGGGGTTGATAATTATGATGAAACTAATCCTAACGGAGAGAGCAAGTATTTCCCGTTGACACATAATAAAGAAATTAAGAGGCACGTAAAACTATTGTTATATCGTTAAGTATTAAACCATTTCATCTTATATTTGCGGTACGTTTGACACAAAATGAGCTGTTCATATTATCTCCCGGGTGCTACTTGTTACGGAAACATCATTGTGCTAGTCCAAGTCGCACTCGACCGGTTTTTCTGTTTACTTGATAATATCACTCAAAAAATAAGAACAACACAATCTGTCGTATTCATATTACAAGAAGTATTGACCACTGCGACTTTGAGTTGGTAACCATTATTTAAATAAGAACAACACAATCTGTCGTATTCATATTACAAGAAGTATTGACCACTGTGACTTTGAGTTGGTAACCATTATTTAAATCTCTCGATGTCTCATTGATCAGCGTTAGAACCACTTCTTGACGGAACTTCTTGTTAACACTTGAATAAATAAATAAACTTTGTATACTATTTCCACAATAATTGTGGCAAAGTAAAAGTCTCAGCGTTAGAAACACTAAACAACTATCGGGATGCATCCTTCCCATCTGCGAGAAAGGAAAGGAGTCTGTTCCCCTATCGACCACAATCTCGCCTAGACCGTCGCCCGACGTGTCTTATGGTGACCGATGAAGCTCCACTGGACAATTCCGTCAGAATAGAACAATTAAAAAAACAATTGGAAAAATGGAACAACCGGTCCATGCGACCGTAGCAAACTCTATAGCAGTGGCAGCTCATAATTGTACTGGTTAAAAAATTAATTGAAATATTTCCAGCTGTGTAATTATAAGTAGATACAAAGTTTTAATAGTATTGTTATATTCACCATGGCAAATTACTTATTATTCTATTTATTAATTAAGTAACTTTAGACATGGTCCAACATTTATAAATTACTAGATAGAAGTTTTGAGGATCGCACCACCGTTAACCCAGCTCTAGCCCGATGTTTAAACTTTAAACATGTTACCACGAGTAAATACAATATAAACGTACTTAATGTTTGGTTACATTATAACTACTCTGATTTCTTTAATTTTTGTTCTTGTATACCACTTCAGATATAGGTACCCACTAGTACCGAAATAAAATTTCAGATATTGACGTATAGAAGTTGTACTTACGTAAATATTAAATTTTTGTTACTTACCTGTCGGTGATTATAAACTCAACCTTCAAGGTGAGATGTTATCTGATGTTTTTTTACAACATTTTGAATGTACATTAACCTTAATAAGGGATAAAAACCAAAAAAATAATAATTGGTAATTAAAGTTAACATACACTTAAAAGCTTTGGTAATGTAACTAAAAATTACACAAATTTATTTATAGCAAATAGATATTCTATAAAAGAATGTGTGAGGTGAAAAAATGAGTATACAGTTTGTGGGTAAAATCTTTCTAATGTAGATATCATGATACTGTCAAATATAATATGACGTACGACATTTAGTTTTCATTACACATACAAAATGGTTTTACCGTTAAACTATATTCGTAGTCAAATGGTTTTTGTTCTAATAAAAACCGCTGTTCGATTGCCGAGAGTTCACTAGTAACATTTAATTCTGGACTTCTCCTCTCGTACAATTCTATTTCACTTACCTGAAACAAAAAAAAAAAAAACAAATATATTTTCTTTTTAATAATCTCTGACTACACTAACTACCACTATTTGAAGTATTTAAGATTAAGTGTACAGTGATAGTTTATTTTGTCTAAATAAGCAAAAAATATGCAAGCGTGCAACTATTTTAAGTCGAATACAAAAAACAATTCCTATATTCCACAATTGTTTGCTCTCTCATTTTCGGCGGCCATTGTGCTTTAAAAATGTCGTAGTGACGTTAAAACATAGACAATTGTAGCGGTAACTATGGTATGGAGCATTCTCCACGCCGCGTTGACCACAGCTAATTAAGTTATCATTTTCAGCTACAGTTATGTTTATCTTTGTTTTTAATTAATTTGACGAATGCTTAATTGCAGGGCTATTCGAAACACAATATCATTAAATCTTTTTAATTAAAGAATGAGTAACACTTTCTTAACAATGTCCATTCTATTGTAGTCTGTGATACAAGAATTTTATTTGAACCGTGTGTTTACCAATTCCAACAATAGGTATAGTAAGCGAAATTCTTTCATAGGTTTACATAGAACATACTATATCGATTCGGTGAAGTTACTTTGCGAAACAAAAACATTTTGTTTGAATAATTATAAAAATAAAATTGTGGTCACCCTAAATTCAAGTGCCTACAGTTGTAATTCGTTGTTACTTTTGCAGTCATAAATTATTGGCCCTCCCCATGCGGGCACTAATCGCGAGCAAATATCGTCCAGCGTACCCTTTGTACCGCACTACTAATTATTATATAATCGTTCCTTTTTACTTGCAGCTTTGTGTATGTAGATTGACCATGAATATCGGTTTCTATGTTTTAACAATGTTAAAATCAATGAATGTTATCAATTATTTGTTTACATTGTGTTATATGTCACCTTTTGGAATTTTATGAATATTCAGTTATATTTACAATGCTATAATATCATGTATTATTCGATATTATTTTTTTAATATATTTTTTTGTATTTGATTTTTCATTTCTTAAATACAATTTTGCGTTATTATTATTATTAGGTTAGTACGTATCATCATCATCGTCACCATGAATAGCAGTCGTCGTCAATCCACTGCTGGATATAGGCTTCTTTCAATGAATACGTAGAATGTTGGAAGAATATAATTAATATTATTTTTTAATTTTTATAGAAATTAAAAAAAAAACAAATTTGCAAAAAAGTATATTCCTTTGTGAATTGAAAATAATAATATTTTAATTGACAAAGGCTCTGTTCTATTCAGCGGACATTTTACTAGCTGTCGAAAGATTTACGTTCCGTTCTAATTGGTTAAACTGCCATTTATGGAGTCAGTCTTGAAAAAAATTTAAATCGTGATTTTACACCTACCACTGAGTACTAGATGTAATCAGAATCAACATCAGTGCTATATATGATCAATATAATGTCCCCGACAAGCGACACTACACGGAAGGTATTCTTGAGATTAGTACGTTTGAAATGGAGCAAGCACTGAAACAACTCAAGAATTCGAAGGCCCCAGGAGAAGATGGCATCACTGTGGAACTACTAAAGGCAGGAGGCAAAGCTGCAATGAAAAAGCTGAGTCCGCCTTTCAACGAGGTAGTGTTCACGGGTGAAATCCCTAAAAATTGGACAAACAGTATTGTCGTGCTCTTCCACAAGAAATGAGATAACACCCTGCTTACAAACTACCGCCTTATTTCACTTTTAAGCCAAGTGTACAAAGTGTTCTCCAGAGTCCTGACTACACGCTTGGCAACAAGACTGGATGAACATCAACCAAAGAACAGGCGGGTTTTAGAAAGGACTTTGGAACGATTGACCACATCTTTACACTTAGGCAGGTCATCCGAAAGGCTGAAGAATACAACCGACCACTCTACCTAGCCTTCGTGGACTACGAAAAAGCATTTGACACCATAGAACACTGGGCAGTCACCGAATCGCTACATCGATGCCACATAGACTACAGGTACATTCAGATCCTGAAGAGCCTGTACTAGGCAGCTACAATGACCGTGCAAACAGAACCCCTACCGATTCAAAGTGGAGTGAGACAAGGTGACTTAATATCCTAAAAGTTGTTTACCAATGCTATGGAGGATATATTCAAAACATTGGAATGGACTGGCAAGCGAATAAATGTAGATGGCGAGAACCTAATCACCTGCGCTATGCCGATGATATAGCCAGCATTGCAGAATGTGCCGAAGACCTACAGCATATGTTAGAACAGCTATATCATGCGTCCCTGCGAACAGGCCTGAAGATGAACGTGGACAATACCAAGGTTATGGGGACAGCCGATCTCACACCCCATTTTATTGGGCGGCAAACCACTAAAGCTAGTACGGAAGGAGTACATATACTTAGGGCAGGTGATAAAGCTCGGCCAAAATTCATTGAGGGCAGAGATAAAGCAAAGGAAACAATTAGGGTAGGTAGCTTTCTGTAAGATGAGTTCCGTCCTGAAAACAAAGATTCCCCAATCGCTGGAGACCAAAGTTTTTAATCAGTGCGTGTGCTACCGGCTATGACGTACGCTTGTGAGACGTAGCCGCTGACCGCCGGGGTGATTCACGAGCTGAAGGTCATGCAATGTAACATGGAGCGAGCCATGCTGGGCATAGCGCTGCACGATCGAGTCCGCAACGAGCTCATCAGACAGCGCACTAAAGTCGTTGATGTGGGTGAAAGAATCGCCAAGTTGAAATGAGCTTGGGCTGGCCACGTATGCCGAAGACACGACGACCTATGGAGCAAGCGCGTTTTAGAGTGTTGTCCTTGGTTAGGCAGGACAAGTGCGGCTCGACCACGTGCCAGATGGTCCGATGACATAAGAGCAACAGCAGGACCACAGTGGATGAGGGAAACGGACAATCGTACCAAAAAGGTCGAAAGGTGTATGCCCAACAGTGGGCGTATATTCGCTGAAGAAGAAGAATAATGTCCCCGATAAAATTGTAAGTTGGTGACCCTATGTTGTTTGCTAATACGTTGTGCAGGACTCATTGACGCATGAAGTTCGTAATTAGTCTGTCTGGGGTCGACCGGAATAGATACCCGCACTTGTTAGCCTCGCGTTGACTTGGTACGCGAAAGTCCACCCTATTGTTAAGCGATTTATGTATTTTTATTTAATTAAATAATAGGTTAATTTGTCTTGATTACAGTGATTCTGATAGTATGATATTTTCATCGCTTTTAGGAGTTCACGCTCCAATACACACTAATATAAGTTTGACAAGGTGTTGTGTAAGTATCGAACGATTATGGAAAAATAATTACCCAAAAAAAATGTTACGTGTGGAAACCCTCTCGGTTACCATCTCAGCTGGATTATGTCGGACTTGAACGTACCAAAAAAAAAAAAGGGTATTCTATAATATTTACTGTTAATCCAGTGTAATGCTAATTATTTTAGGGGATGATTTCGTATTGACATGACAGGGACAAGATTTTAGTAAGTGCTTGTGTCATGCTGTATCGCAGCCTAATTGCTGGCAGGCACGACTGGTGGTGTACCTCTCGTGTGATACCATCGCTTAGTGCTAGCTATTATGTTTTGTGTATGCTGTCAGTTTTGTGCGGCTTGTGAGTTTCCGGTAGCCTATCGTAGAGAAAGAATGACAACACATCTTCATATCAATTATGTGGGTGCTTATGGGTGTCAGTAGTCACCAACACGCTCCGAGCGTTCGTTTTCTAGAAAATTTACAATGGCCAATCTGTTGTCAATGGAAGGTAAGTCAAAAGGACGTAGATGTGAGCCAAGTTAAATACTGTAGTTAGATATTATCGTAAAAGTGTTACCCAAATAAGTACTTTGAATTTGATTTTTTTATAGTGTAGGAGGCAAATGAGCATTCGAAGCGTTTTTAATGATATAGAGGGACAGACGAGAAATCGAAGCCTTTCAATGACTACCGACGCATCAGCATAATAATGCCGATGCCCTCCTTTTCCCCTCCCCCTCGGGCCACTGGCCACTCACAAACCGCACGATACGCGACACCGTAGGTGTCACATTATGGCGGTGTCAAGTGAGCCAGATGTACACTACATCCTCCTATGCAGCAGGGCACTCTCTCTTATAAATTGGTATCACCTGGTTCCGTTACCTCCAGTGAAGTTTCTGCCAATCGGAGTAGTAATTACAAATTTAGAGTACACGTCCTGTCCTTCGGATAATGTTCGATGTAGTTTACCACACTAATGTTCGATGTAGTTTACCACACTAATGTTCGATGTAGTTTACCACACTAATGTTCGATGTAGTTTACCACACTAATGTTCGATGTTGTTTACCACACTAATGTTCGATGTAGTTTACCACACTAATATTAACTCTACTCCCTATTGCATAATCCATTAACAACAAAAAATAATGATTTTGGGATTGATACCTGCGTAAAGTTACAGTTAGGTCGCGTTTCGTGCTATTTGTGAGTAGCCGGTGGCCTATTGGGGAGGAAGGGAGAACAACGCATCGGCGTAGTAAGTATGCGGACGTTCATGGGCGTCGGTAGTCGCAAACAAAGGCTCATAATGCTTGCTCGCCCCCCTATACTATAAAAAACTTGCCTCAAAATTTCTGTCTAATACTGTGGTGGGGGCAGACGAACAAAAAATACCCTTGCAATATCTTATGAGTAATAAATACATTATAAAAGTTAATAGGTCTCCGGCAATTGTGTACAACTGTGCTGAACTTGGCCTTATTGTAATTACTAACAACGTAATTCCGCATATGATTACATCGATGACAACTTGTCTATATAGTTATGTCTAGCTTATGGCAACAGCACGACCACGCTGTAGAGCCCCAACAAACATAAAGGTATACTTGTTCTTTTTTTGGGTAATTTTTAAGAATGCAGGTTCGGGGAGGCCGGTACCACCCGTCACGTGACACCGCCGTAAAGTGACTGTGTCGTGCTGTCAGTATAGTGCTGTCACGTTTTCTGCTAGGTTCGAGTAGCCGATGACCAATTGGAGGGGAGGAGGAGGGAGGAGTTAAGCGAGTCATTGATTATATGTTCATTTTTCATTTTTTTACATGGAAAATTAATTTTAGGTAGGCAAAGGTAAGATACTTGTACTTTTAAACTTAACATACCTCAGTCGATAAGCTTTCATTTAAAATGTTTAGATAGTAATTAAAGATAAACTTGTTTACAACGACTTGGTGTCTGCCAATAGCGCAGAGCTGTACTCAGCGAGCTTAAATAGATTTTAAGTTTCATTTCTTTCACTATAAAAAAACGGACTTTATCGCGGTTTACTTAATTATGTAACTAGCCCCACGCTTCAGAAGCTTTACAGCAACCATGTTCACCCGTGACGTGACAGACCGCGATAAAATCCGGAAAAAATAGTTTTATTGTAATGAGTAACATTCGCGAAAGCGTAGTAGTAATAATAATAATAATAAATAGATTATAAAGAAGCATATGACTCTGTTCCCCACTCGTGGCTAATACAGATCTTAGAAATGTACAAAATACACTCAAAATTAATAAATTTATTGGAGAACACCATGTAAGCTTGGACAACTCGACTTAAACTTACCACTCGTACTCATTTATAGAAACAGAACCAATGAAAATACAAAGAGGTAGGTCTTTCAGGGCGATGCTTTAAGCCCTCTATGGTTTTGACTGGTATTAGATCCACTCTCAAACTTATTAAAC
>JAFELO010001987.1:168441-193403 GCA_017140195.1 Eumaeus atala
ATGCTGCGTACAACATATCCCAAGGCGGATAGCCTTTGATTGTTTCGAGATAAAAATATTATTGAATATTCCAGATTGTAATTTTGACACAGATATGTCAAATTTCATGTAAATCCGTTCAATAGCCTTTGCGTGAAAGCATAGTATACAAACTTTATGAAATAAGTAAGATTATCTTCAAGAAGATTGAAGGTGCGAGAGTTTAGAGCGTATCTTTTTCGTCACTCTTTGAGAGTTCGCTGACAGCTTGTCATGGATAGGTAGTGTGCCGATACAGTCATGCAGAACGGTGATCGTTTTTAAAGAGAAAAAAGTACGTTATTTAAAACCGGTTTGCAGAAAAATCTTATTCGACGTTCTCTGAAACCGGTTTTCGGAAAAAAGTATTTGACGTTCTTTTATACCGGTTTTCATTAGTATCATGGCTTATATTAAAAAAAACATTTATCAGTATACAATTGAACTCGGGAGCTTTTACTCAATTGCACTAGAAGGAGTAGAGATGTTCATAAGTGTGTTCTATGTTCCACGCTACAATTTGAATGAGCTGTTCAAGGCTTTTGATAACATGTGTAACACTCAATGAGTACATAATTGTAATTTATTTTAAGCAGTCGGGTTATTTGTTGGAAATTTAATGTTCAATTCAATCAAACAAATTCAATGATTGCAGGATATCCCCTGGTACTCTCATCTTATCTTAAGATCGTATTAGACCGTATTATTAATAAATTAGCCTAGTGTGTCCCACTGCTGAGCCAATGCCTTTCTCTTCTCTTTTTCACACATGTCTATTTAGAGCCAGATAGGATCAATCCTTCCGAAAGGAGTACAGCTCATCTCGCAATTATTTATTAAATTTTCAAACAAAACAATATTTGGACAAGATTGTTCAAATTTATATGCGAACATAAATAAATACATAGGTTTGTTTGAATTAAGTGATTTGATTATATACAAGCTGCTGGAAGCCAATCATCATATGACTGAAAAACAATACTCGCTCGTATTGAATTCTTCGCGGAATCGGTTACCTCATTTCGGCAACTTTTTGCTTCAAGTTCCCAACGAGCTTTAGGCTTGTGCTTTATGTTATTCATCTTCAAAACGTTGTAACTACGAAATAATTATTGATTTCTTCTTTAAATTTCACCAGCGGATTGGCTTTTCAATATTGAACAGCGTCCCGTGCAGGGTGGCAAATTGATGCTTTTTCCAAATCCCGACCGTTCCACCGAAGCAGGAATTTATACTATCTGAAATGTCAGCGACGAGAAAAAATGAATTCCATTTAATTATGGACCATTTAAAAATCTGTGAACAATGCCAAGGATCCTTTGTGGTTGCAAGCCGGTTTTTATTAATGATAAAACTAATTTGATAATTTCTTGTAGCAATGCGTGAGCATTCTTGAAACAATCATGATTTATAATGCTTTACGTTATTAGAATTACTTATTATATACATTTCTGTTTTATTATGTGAAATACTTGACTGACGGTTGGGATGGGAGTCCTGATTGTGGATTTCTTTACTTTTCCATTCGCATATTCTGCAGATGTGTGGTCCACCACATGGCTATGACTTTTAAAGCTGTATCATGGTAGTGTCATGCTGAATTTATGTGTTTGTGGGGTTTCATGAAGCCAACGAGCGATATGACATTATTATAATTTAAGCCATCAAAATAGTAGATAGAATTACGTACATATATACATTATACGCTATTACCCGCAATTTCATCCCCGTGGATCATAGACAGAACAACGAGTAAAAGTATTATTAACGCCTATATGTGTTGTTCTGATGTATACTGTAAAGATTTATTAAAATAAGTTATTAGAAAGTAGTTTTTACATTTGTCCATACTCACACACTTTCTCGTTTATTATATTAGTAGGATTATTTCTAATCCCTATGAAGGCTGTTTGAATTGAATTGACTGTCTGAGTACCAAAGAAGAATGACAATATATTGTAAATGTTTTAGCAGAATCGTGTCGCGACTCTAAAAGTCAATGTTCTTGGTTCTTTATTGTTTTCGATTCAATTATGCAAAAACATTTATGTGTAAAAAGATGATACTTTATTATTTTCATTTTATACAACCGAATCGAGCTAAATAGCTCAAAAGCGTCATTAATAGTAATCGCATGTCATAAGTCTATGCCACATCAGATTCATATATTCGCGATTAGCTCGGAGACTCGTGGCGCTGGCCCGGGCGTCGGACATAGATATTTGAAGATTTATGTGCCTTCCACACTAAAAGGTTCCACAGTCGGCGCACGATAAGTCGCCTCTAGAATTAGTAGTCATGCGACCACCGGACGTGCTTCGGATGATTTTAATATCGCTTTGGACAGCGTCATACGCTTTTTGACCAATTTGACGCAGATAAAACGTTTTTGAGTAATGTGATTAATTAGTTGTTTTTTTTAATTACTTAAAAAAAGATAAGGATATGTTATTGGACTACAGTCCAATAACATGTCCTTTTCATCGTTTACCTTTTTTTACAATACATTGTAAAAAAAAGGTAAACGTAAAATAATTTGAAAAAGATAGGTCATGTGAATAAACAGGTTTTAGCTTTGTTTTTTTTTTCTAAAAACTAGAAAAAATATTAAAATGAAACAGCTTAGAAGAGATCCTAGATTGCAAGCTATCTCACTTAACATAAGGTCTTATAGTCCAGTAGCTGGTTTATTGTGCAGTAGCTGTAATCGGTGAAGCTATTTGGTTTTTAAGAGGAGATTCTTCACGTATAAGCGAAAACCTTAGCCGTTCAAGGACACAAGCCCTGGCAAACGGTGAAAGACATATCTACCTAATGATGTTGCTAAGTACATTTAAAGATTACATTAATTAGTACATGCCACGTATATCGTGAAGAGTGTTGTTAATCTCACGGCGGTACTTTATACCGCATGACCTTGTTTGTTTGACCTTCGTTTAGTTACACCCAAAAAAATCGACCCGCTGCTCCAAGACTGCAAATGTCTAGCCATGGTGACATAAAATAGTGAATCACTGCTATATTGAAATTATTTAGAATTAGAATTGCCTATATTGAAAACACTCGTCGATGTATTTTTAACAAAAACAATAATACTAAAAATATACTCCACATGTTTTAGCACGTGGAGTATACATATATAACGGATTATGGATACGCCATCGACATTGCGTAACATGATAACTTATTTTATTTGTTTCATTTGCATGTTTTGATGTAGGTATTCTGTATTTATTAACGCAAATAAAATAAATACTACTTTGATATATGTTTATTTTACAAGGTATTTGTATACTTTAAATTCTATTCGCTTGCCTTCCCTAAGTGTATTATGATCACCAGTGTAGACTGGAATCTTGAAATGTTTTAAGACTGTATGTACTAGAAACTCATATGTTGTCAAATGCAGTTTCCTAGCAGCCCACCATCCTACCAGCATAACATACGTTCAAATGGACGTCATGTCATCATAATCAGCTTTTCTTCGACCACTTGTTATTTCGTTTCTTTGAACACCAAGACAGCCTCCTCTTTACCCGACTTCTTACCCGACTGCGAGGAGAGTAATGTTAAAATACATATACCTATATTATATTTTATTTAGGTATCGTAAGCATGGTTGGAGTGCGTGCAAACATTGACAGTACGTTTTTTCATAGTAATCCTTGAGTAGATGTTTTCTAATGATGGTTCTGCGAAGCAATCTCTTATCCAACCCCAAGTGGACTAAGCGCACACGTCATCTGTATAAGCAACAACCTAGACTGGACGTCGAACACATCCTGGTCAATGGCTATCTACAGACAGGGACTTGCACACAATGCTTAAAAATAATAATATGAAACGCACAACTGCAGTAACTTTATTACTGTTCATCGATTTTAATATATTTTCATACCATTGTAATGTTAAAAATAAACCAAAATTGGTTTAGTACTATAGCTGGCATAAATGGCATTTAAATGTCCTTTCACCAGCCCCTACATTCCGGCGACTTGTCTCTCGCAAGCCGCTTCTACCTAAGGCGCCTCCGACAAATTACGTCTGCCCCAAAAACGGTTATCACAAGTTGACCCGTGTCCGCTTGTTCGTTGTTGCTTTTAATTTCGCCCGTAAAGTTTTTGTTATGTCCTCATTTTCGTTATCTTGTCCGGAGAAGCCGCGTGCCTCTGTCGCATATTTCTCTGTTCGTTTTTGTGTCGATGTTTGTAAGTGTCTGTTATATATTGTTATGGTGAACGTAGCGTCAGATTAATATGATGGTATATGTTGTTTTGTTGTGCTGTTGATATACTTGTTGCCTATTAATTAGTTTGTTAGTAAGTTATGCGATGTAGCATTCATTATCTGGTGTTGATCTTTTAACTGGAAAGTGTTTACTAACTGTATTTCAAGGATCTTGTTGTGCTTATTATATTTTCGGAGCATGTTGAGTGTGGTTTGAAAAGTATAAATGCCAACTAGAACTTAGTAGATACGAGGTTTTAAGAAAATAGGTTTTTACAAACAATTCGGATAGTATAATATTTATTCGTAAAAAATATTAAATAGTTGAAACTATTAATATTAATTGTATTCACTGAAGGAGCAAATGGGCACACACTCGGAAGAACAGATGGCAGATGGACCAGTAAGGTTCTGGAGTGGAGGCCGCGTTTAGGGAAACGAAGCGTTGGTTGACCGTTCACCAGATCCGCCGGTCCGGAATGGATGCGGGTAGCAGGAGATCGATCATCTTGGCGTTCATTGAGAGAGGCCTGTGGTCGGCAGTAGACCGATAAGGAATGATGATGATTGTATTCACTTGTCTATATTAATATTAGGTGTTTTTCCTAAGTTTATGGATTTTTGAGTAGTAAGAAAATGCGTCATAAAAATTTCAGGCCATGTCAAACAATAGGTTGAATTAAATAAACGTCTATTAAATGTACGTTTTACTGTTGCTTAAAACAGTAAGGGACTTTAGAGAAAATAAATGTTTAAGTTGTGACCACGAGGTGTAGAACAAATAAATATGTAACATACTTATTGTTATAACCCCTGTTTCACTGTAAAATAAAGTTTATTTGGTTAAGCATTTAAATGAGTGCTGGCGGGTCTCATTGCACAGCATAGGATTTAATGAAACCGTCGTAAAGTATTTAACAATGTCGCGTTTCGTGCATTTGTGAGTAATGCATATCATTTGTTTATACTTTCTGTCTGTTTATGGACAGAAAATTTGTGAAATTGTCCATAAACAATAAATACAATATGTAAATGAATGACAGCTGATAATGATAATGATATTCAATGTTATAAAGAAGCGTTTTGAACGTTGCTCGGAGAGGGACTCCATATTGAGTAATTGACAAACGGACCGCGGGGGGCCCATGGATTCCAAAATGGTAGCCGTTTTAATAATATTTTATATGAGTTACAACGAATGATTTGTGAAGTTTACGCACATGTCACACATAAATTTAACGGATGATTGAGTGTTTTTCCACGATGGACGCCGATACAACTGAACCGGCTTTGATGAAATTTGGCGTTACACATTTAGTTTGGGTTATATCTGCCGCAGGAAGGTGTGGCCGGGCCAGCTAGTAATATACAGAAATCTATATTGGTTTGTTTTTTTTGTACAGAATTTTCTCCGAAAGATTTAGTACAAAGCAAAAAATTTAGGACAAAAAGGGAAGCAATACGCGCGGGGTGCTACTAGTTTGGATGTAGAACACTCTCAGTTATTCGATAAATATCACAGGAATCGTAACTTCGTTGAAATGACACGTTGAATGGTCGAAATGGTATCTGACGACCCATTCGGGGCCATGGGATGAAGGAGGGCAACCCATTCGCATATGTGAATGATAATGGCTATTTGGTGACTACCCAAGTGGCTCCGACTGTCATGTGCTTAATGAGTTAAAAACAAATGTTTGGATCTCCTGTAACAAAAAACACGCCGTTAATAATGAACGATGTGCATACAACATATAAATGTTGTATGCACATCGTTCATTATTAACGAAGTGATTTTTTTACTGTTGCTGAGATAACCTATACTATAAATGTATGTTTAAAAATTTGCGTGAGGGTTCATTTTATGACACCGTTGACACACACACGATTCACTAAAACGGGATTTTGCAAAATTCAACCCTCAAGGGGTTGTTTTTGGGGTTGATTGTTTGTCTCAAATTTGGCATAGAGGTGCTTTATAAGACGTAGGTCGTCAGCGAAATTCGAAAGAAATTTTTGTTTTTGACGCCCGACGACGTGGGGACGGGTTGGTATGTAGTTACACATATAATTTAACAGTCAGCGACATTGGGCACATTGTTTAAACCATCAAATATCACCGCTAGCTAACTGACTCTCGAGTTGAGAATTTTGTAATAGATAAAATCGTAATTAAAATGAAACCTTTTTTATTAGTTTACGGCACATGAGAAATAGGTGCCTTCTTGACGACCATCGAAAGCCATGGATATCCACACTAGTATTATCATGCAGATGCGTCGCCCTCGTTCTCTCCTCCCCACGGACCTCCCGGATAATTACATACCGCACTTTGTCAACAAAGTGCGGTATGTAAGTAAATATATTATGACTCCAAGATTTTTTACTTTATCACTATATTTAATGCATACTCCATCCAATGTAATAGGTGAGATATTATCAAAATTAATTCTTTTCAAAAGACCTTGGCCACCGATGATTATTGCTTGGGATTTTGTGGGGTTAGGCTTTAAGCCATGCTCATAAGACCAATTAGAGATGGCATAAAGGTCATCATTAATGTTTTTATAGCAATATTAAGCTCGTCTACACTCGACTGCGTGTAAATTTGGAGATCGCCTGCATACATGTGGTATTGTGAAGATAGCTCATTTGTTATAGTGTTTATAAAAATGGCGAAGGGCAAAGGTGAGGGCACACTACCCTGAGGGACGCCAGTTGTGATGTCACACCAGTCTGAAGTATTATCATTGACTTTGATCCGCTGTCGGCGGCCCTTTAGGTAGCTATGAAACCAGTTAACAGAAGATCAATAGAGATGTTAATGGATTTTAAGGAGCTAACCATTATGAGTAAGTCTACAGAATTAAATGCGTTGCTAAAATCCAGTAATGTTAATATTGTGATCTTTTTACTGTTCGTCCCAAGACGAATGTCATCTGTTATCTTAGTTAATGCAGTTGTTGTACTGTGCACTGTCCTGAAACCAGATTGCAAGGAGATTATTTTTGGTTAGGTATAGATTTAATTGATGATATATTAGTCTTTTCAAACACTTTAGAGAAAAAGGGGAGGATAGAAATTGGTTTATAATCTGAAGGGAAAGTTGGCTTACTATTTTTTAGGGAGGGGAATGATTAAAGCATCCTTCCATATTTAAGGAAAAACACCTGCAGAGATCGAGGAATTGAAAATATGCGTAATAACTGGAAGGATATATATATATATAATAATGTAATAAGTTTGGTACTTGACAGCCGCAATGAATTCTCATCAACATTGAAAACTGCTAAATCATATTTCTTTTTTTTTTTTAACTATTCACTACAATAATCAATTTCTAACACCTACGTACGAACATAATAACTATTACTAATATACCAAGAAATACATAGAACAAGTATACTAACTATAAAGCAAAGAGGACAATTCTTAAATTGGATACTTACTAAAATTAAGAATATAAATTTTTCTTCGGCCTCGTTTTTTTTGCACGCGAGAATGGGGCTCTCTTTTGTACTGCGGGAGCGGAGGCCGAAGCGCTGGGAGCGCAAGTACCCGTCGTGGAGCTGGGTATGGCTTCCAGATGCGCCATGCTGACCACACGGTGGCGGGAGCCATCCGATGCCACGACATAGACACATCAATCCTTCGTCCAGCACTTCGAAGTTCCGTACCTTCGCCGCGCTTCTGGAAATACCTTGTGCCTGCTCTTTGTCAAGAATTCTGATAATGTTATACCAGTGCCTTTTAGTCCCGTTCTAGCGTACTATAATTATTGCGCAGTGTGGCATTATAAATTTAATTAGTAAAGGCCTTATCATTTTTTGTTAGCCCCATCCGCGTACATTAAGATAAAGTACTTAATGAGACATCGGGTATATCCAAGTGATCTGATAGTAAAGTAATCTAATAAAAGCATCTTCATTCTCATCCTCAGGTACACCATGAACTAGTAACATCTGCCACCTTGAATGCATCTCCATGTTGTATAGTTAAAATCAAGATCACTCCCAAATTCAGCCATCTTTTTGTGGAAATATTAAGACATTTCACTCATTGATTTCACAATGGACTTCATCTTGCTTGTGAAAAATTTATAAAATTTGTAAATACAGTTTTGTGTTTATTTAAAGTGCTGTTTTATTGTGAAGTGGCTTGCTGTTGCTTTAAATATAAGTGCATAATATATTAAAATAATGAGAAAATAACTAATTTTTCGCAATAATTTAAACAGAGGTCTTAATTTTTACTGTTCGCTTGTTAGAACCTACCCTCAAAAAAATTCTTCTATGTTTCTAAACTCACGCAATTCACGCCCACTCTAGTCGATGTTTTTTTTTGTGTTTATGAACATGTATGGATGTTTTGGCTTGCTCTCCCACTATAAGTGGAAGCAAGGAGACATGTTCCATAAACAATTTCTCATCATTTTTTTAAATGAATTACTGACAGAAATTATGAAACATCACGAAGAGCTTGTGTTTATTAAACAAATGTTACCTCGTGTGCACCCAGCTTAATTGTGTCACGAGATAAACTAGTGACGTCACAGAGTTAATTTGACGTAGGATGTAATTGACCAGCAAAAAACCAAAACGTCTTCAAATTACCAACAGCAGTCGACCGCAAGATTACGAACCGCAACCCCGAGACTTAATCAACTCACATACAGAGCCGGTTACTGGCGATAACCATGGAGCTTGTTATGATACTTACAATTTTTTATTTGAAATCCTACTTACTGATTTTGTAAGAGTCAGTGCCATGCTGCATTGCAATGAGCCGGTGCTGCTAGGGAGGTTCCTCCCGCTCGCACGATACCGCCTCTTAATTACAGCCACATCAGGTTTAATGTGGCGGTTGAATTTTTTTAGGCCCGTTTGAGGGAGAATCCGTGTAACATGTTGCATAACCTCTATTTCGTTGTTAACGGGCGACAATAGTAACAGACATGAAAGTCAGTAGTTTGAAATTATTGTGTCCTCAATATTACTGGCAGCAAATAAATAAGCCCCCAACAACAATTAAACATACATTATAATCTGTGGTCAATATGTCTAAGGCCTTTAATAACATATCCATAATGCATAGTCCCCTTTTTTTACTGTATAAGTCATTGCAATCATGCACTGACTCCGCATCGATTAGGGTGAGAAACTGGAACGTCTTCCTACTTATCCTATTTTCTTGTGATTAAATTCCTTGATCCATTTGACAGTTCACAATTGATTCTAGAGAGACTGCAAGCAGCAGCAAGCCCGAATAGGATAAATAAAGGCGACGGTAGTCACCACAAGAATCAGACTAATCGTTTGACCCCTTAAATAACAAAAGTTGGAAATCGTTAATATTTCTATAGTTTGACAAGTACCGAAGTCTATGGACGTCTGCATTATTGTGGCCATGCAGATGCGTTGCCCTCGTTTCCTCTCTCCCTCCAACGGGCCATATTTTGTAGGTATGATACATTTTCATATACAAGGCTCACCAATGTCCTGTTAGGCCTTCTCTAATTAATCACAAGCTTTATTCTATATTTGGAGCTATGTTTGCTGCATTAATTTTTTTGCAACAAACATATTTTTGTATTATTGTGCATTCAAAATGGTATATGCGATGATGTAGAGTAGAGACCGGTCGTATTGAAGTACACCTAAAATATTTCTTTCAAGAATTATTCTAGATTGTAATGTATTTGTGCAAAGTGAAAACTACTGAATGAATTTTATTTGAAATAAAATTCATTCAGTAGTTTTCACGGGAAAGAATGACACACACAAACATTCGCAATTATATTAATTATTTGTGTAATTTCTCTTAAATGAGCTCAATTCAAAACAACGATGTGTTTTGGCGGTTCATAATTCTATTATCGTTATTTTATTTGTAGAGTAAAACTATTTTTCACACGAAATACCTTACAATGTCTGTAGACTAATAAATTACGGCTAAAATAAAATGAAAAAAATTGAAGTAGCACTACGCGCGCGTCTAAATGTTTTTTTATTGGATTGTCATATTTTAATTACACAGAAGTTCGCTATGCTGATAATGTCCATCAACATAGCGAGCTATAGGCAGATGCAACTAATATTGTAGTAATAATTAGTAACGATTACTTGGGCAGCCTTCTTTACAATTTAATCTTGTTGACACTGTAAAAAATTAAAAGCTTGTTACTTTCTATAGTTTTTTTTTATTTATGTTGAATTCAACATGAATTCAACATGAATAATAATATTTTTTCATCAATCAATCAATCAAATCAATGTAATTGAGCCGTTAAAACAAAAATAAAAATGGTTTTTTTTATTTAATGTCCTTAATATTGTCAAATAATAGGTATAAAAATAATTAATTAAGCAACAGTAGTGTGATTCTAAAGTAAGTTGGCTTTAAAAAAAATGAGGAACACTATAGAAACACTTTTTTATCAATAAAGATTTAAGACTGCTTTTAAATGCATTCATGTCGTTACTAGATTGTCTTAGACTGACAGGAAGTCTTTTATAAACTGCCTATTTAAGTAGTACACTTTTGGAGAGCGGAGTAGTTTTAAAATTTTCCACATAGACTTTAGTGTCGTCTCGTCGTTTACGTACTACCGTCTTTGCTTTCGTAGGAAATAAATTTGGATTATCACAAACAAACAAGGAATATTCATATATGTATAGAGACGGAAGTGATAGAATTTTGTACTCCATGAATATTTGTTTGCAACATTCAATAGTTCGTAACTTGAACATTGAGCGTATACAACGTTTTTGCATTTTGAAAACGACTCCATTATCCGTCGAGTTTCCCCGAAATATGATTCAATATCGTAGTAGTGATGCATCCATACCACGATAAGCCATAATTATAGCATCGATATTCGACATCGGTATAACACTCGAGAGAATAAACGCACGTCTACTTATTTTTTATACAATTCATAATTACAAAAGTTAAGTCTGTGATCGATTTTATCAAAATCTACTGAACGGATTTTCATACGGTTTTCCCCCGTAGATAGAGCAATCCCCGAGAAAAAATTTAGTTTATAATTGTTTGTTCAGATAATAATCCATCCTTTCATCCATCCAATGGGCGGAGCCGCGCCGGATCGCTATTAATTAATGTAATACTAACTTCGTTCAGTCGTTACCTTCAGCAGTTCAGAAAATGGCTGATGATGGATGGTAAGTACGGAGACTCTGTGTATATGATTCTAAAGTGGAAGATGTGCAAGAAATGTGGTGCAGAGAAAACTGACCCCAGCAAAATGCAAAACGCTGAAATGTTTCATACGACTTCACTACTAATTTACTTCTTACCGCAGGCTCCAAAGACAGTGTCTTAAGGAGTATAGAGAATAGCAAGAATCTTTCGCCTATTAGCCCCAAGCCGGTTGTGTTCATTAGAGAATTAATGAAGAGCCAAACGCACGCGAGGCTGCATCTCTCGTAACTGGTCTGTGATGCGAGCGGAGCCGCATCGTCCATAACTCAAGTGCGCCCGGGCTCCGCCCCGAGCGCGACAGCCAATACCCACGGACATGGAGCTCCGCCCTCCGAATGTCCCCTGTTACCGGTGAAATGGACTTGCACTGTTTGTACAAATATCTTTTTTTGAGAGTCAGTGTTGCTCTTCTGTAAGACGCCAATGCATAGCGGAATCGGGAGTTCACATCAGCCGTGTTTAAACCGGGGTGACACACGAGATACCCGTGAAGCACAAGCTATGCTCATTTCGAGAGGCTTGTAAAAGTCCGCTTAATTAAAGTTTTGCAAACGTCTATGGGCATCTGCTTCGGGCAAAGTAATAGTTTGCCTTTTTAAAGCCTTATCTCAAACACTAAGTATCGCACATAGATTTATAAAAAATACCAAGATATAAAGTGATCGTCACAAACCGTCCATGTAGAAGACTTTGTAAAAACAACTTAAACACATGCACGAAAGGTTGACTTTTCAAGGAAATATACTGAAATTTTGTACATCCCTTAAATATAACCTGCATCGTAAAAACTACTTAAAATTAGAAAACATTAAGTTGACATTGCAAAAAAAATATGTTTATGTACAATCACGGAACAATGACAGTTGAATATGAAATCGTATATCTCGTATCTTTATAAATCGATGGTGTCGCATGACCACGTCTCGATCTATCGACATTCAATTAATTCGGTCACGTGGGTGAGCACGAGTAGCTCGGTGCACTAAAGTAAATCCCCACTTAACTAAAGTGTTACAACCAAATTACTGAATCTATTTTTTTACTCTGTTAAATGTTCAGCTGTTTTGGTTCAATTTTTATCAGATTTTATACAGTGACTACAAAAGAGTGCACTAAAAATAGTCAGAATGGATTTGACACTACAATCAAGTTAAACACAAAAACTTTCCTCGAGATTCACTCTAGCCATCAGGGGAAGCTTCATGAAAATCCGTTTATTATATTATAAGAGAATCGATTGTATATAGAGAAACAGCTTTTGGGGAGTTCGTTTTATAATAAGGATCATCAGCAGCAGCAGCAGGACGAAGTCTACTGCTCGGCATAGGCCTATAATAAGAATAGATAATGTAAAAGAAGTACCAAGTATTCTGTACGTCTAATACTTTTGCGTACAACTTTTATTCTGGTTGAAAAAAGACTACCGCAATGTACTGTAGACCACATTTTTTTTTTAGAAAAACGTTAGTAAAGGTGACATGAGGTAAAAGGAAAAGCACTTTAAATCAAGACTGAGTTCAAACTGACAGCTGCAAGCCGCGGACCATGATAGACGTGTGATATTGAGTGTAAATATCATGGAAATTGGCACTTTGATTGGTATGCCGCACAGGAAACGCGCGGTTTTATCTCCGTCAATACTTCGCGAGTGACGGGCGGACGAGCTGGGACCAGCTACGGGTTCAATGTCACTCCAGTCACGACCAGCTCAACTCGCCCATTTGTCCTCAGACATGTCTGATTGTTGATATTTGTGCGTCGATAACAGTTAAAATGCGTGTTTGTTTGGAATTTAAGCTTGTTGGTCAACAAATAACAAATTATCTGATGAAGAAAACTTTTTAATTTACTAAAACTATTAGTACTTTTTTTACGGAGTATATGCTTTTTTTTACAATTATTATTCAATACTTGCAATTCCAAGGAATTGTTTATTTTATTTTTTATAGTATAGGGGGACAAACGAGAAATCGGAGTCTTTCAACGACTACCGACGCCCATGAACATTAGCATAATTATGTCGATGCGTTGTCCTTCTTTTCACCTCAAATAGGGCAACGGTTACTCACAAACCACACAAGGCGTGATACCGTAGGTGTCACTTTACGGCGGTATCAAGTGAGCGATTGGTACCGCCCCGGTCGTGGAGGCCCAATTTCGTTGCATAGGAGGATGTAGTGTCATGCACCATGCACGACACTACCTGCAGCATGACACTACCTCTTACAAAAAATTAGTTTTCAAATATGTTTCTACTCAGTGTTAAAGTCTTGAATCGTTTACAAAAGATGTACTTAATACCTATCTACGCTAAAAGCTCAACTTTAAGATAACCTAAATTGCGTTCAGTAATCTGTCCACAAACATTTCGCCAATGGCTATTATAACAGTGGATTGACAATAATATGGCGTTGATTGAATTAAAATAAAAAATACTTTTACTTTTCGCGAAATAATATTTTTCTAAGTTTTCGATGTTTACATAATTTTATATATAGGCGACGGTCAGGCGCTCGATATAAGTACGTACGTGATAAGTCTGGCAGTTGCTAAATCTGGCAGTTGCTAAATCACCTGATAAACATTACACACGTACATCTACTAATTTACAACTTCTAATTTTCGTATGCACTAGCTATAACAAAACCCCAAGCTTAACCGTGGCGAGCACAGGAAGGTGTAGGATGGAAAAAAAAGGTTCTGGCGGGCGGCGTTTCTGTTTAGAGGACCGGTACCTTTGCGAGGGTCCCGATTGCTACCGGCCGTGAACCTCTGCAATGGGACACCAATTGTCCATTGTTAAATACTTAATACACATTTCCACTTGTTACTAAATACAGTGGCTACTTGTTACCCAAAAAAATGTTTAGCTCTTGAGACTTGTTGGATATTGCAGGAAATGCTACGACAGTAGCTAATATTAAATAAAGAGCTTAGGGAATAAGTAGATAATTCTTATAATATTACTTTGTAACCTGAGCCTAAAAGCCTTACTACCCATGATGACGCCAATTTAATTAAACTTCTCAGAACTTGCCGAGTTTTTTGCCAATACATTTCTCAGTAACCCTCAATAGATTTGCGCGCGTAAACCCCTTTCATTGCTAATTCCCTTTTTCCCCATTTCTTTGTTGGCATAATTTGTCAGTTTGTTGTCCTTTGAGGTCTCCGCTAGACGATGCAAAAACCGAGGTCGGTTTCGGAAGTTTGTTAATAACAAGGCGCCGTCGGTAGCTTTGGGACCATCTTTTTTCTTTGTATAATCACACCCAGGGTACCTCGCCCAAGGGGAATTTTATATTGAATTGTATTATCAGGCATTTGGGTTTATATTTCATTGAATAATGTTCGAACTTTTTCGATTAACACATGATTTTAGCAGACACTTGATCATTGCGTGATATTATCTGCGGCCCGGAAGTGACAGTCATCACCAAACACTTACTGTTTTTTTCTCCTTTTTAGGTAATACTATTATACCGGCTTCACTGGCCGGTTGTTATAAACGAGATAGACAAATAGATTATTAAAATAATGGCCACAAAGAAACCACTTGTTTTATACCTACACATAGAGTATTTAATAGATAGCACACAGACGTCGGACAAAAATATAGATGTACAATATTTTGATAAAAACCTATTCACTTTAATAAAAGTATTGTTAGAGTCTAGAGCTCGATATTTAAACTATTTAGACATAAACAACTAATTATAGTATAGTATTCTATTAAGAATGAGCTAACATGTTAACAACAAAGCCCAGTTAAAGACAAGCAGTTTATTCAGAAATTAAAATAATTTTGATGAAAATAAAGTACCTAATTATCAAATCAGCACAAAATACCGTCCATGTTAACTCCATGAACATTCAAGCTAAGTTCAAAATTTTACTCCAGATCAAATCAATTCGCCCCTATGTTCATTATTCTCCCGATGAGATCTATTTTTTTCGCAAATCACGCTTTGTATGAAAATTTACTATGAAATTAGAGCATCATGTTTCCCTAGCAAAGAAATCTGTTACATCTCCCCTTTTAATGTGCTCAATTTGATATACGTTGTTTCTATTAAACATCTTTGTTTTCAAAATCGGACCCTTTTGAATATAACGGTAAAAAATGATGAGGTGAAATTTGAAATTTGGAACTAATTAATTTTTTATAGGTTGCCAGCTTTTGTGTTTAGAATGAAACCTTTTTCGTATTATTTGCGTGACGATGGCTTAATTAATTTGAAAAATCTTGAATAATATTTATTATTTATGGCTGCGTACTAACTTTAATTTTGTGGTTAAATTGTAATAGAGATGTGACGGTTCTCTTATGATACACTAGAAGTTTGTTCCGGCTTCGCGTGGATATTTCGCGAAATGTGAAATATCTGCGAGCGAGAGGTACTTAATAAATATTGTATCGATCTGGAAGTAAAACCGTGACCGCTTGTCATCGCTAATGCAATAATCGCGTCTGGGTCAACGACCTGGCTGCTAGGCCGGAAATTGAGAGGATAAAAACAAAGTGTTTGGCTTGCGGTCAATTCGGATGATTATCCATTGACAGAGCGAAATCAAGCGGAACGGCCGAGACACGAGCCAAGTACTGATCAGGTGATGGAAACATTTTTGTTGCTAACGTCTAATGATATGTTTTGAACAGTAAGTTTTTTGATTTCTATATCGGACCAGCGGTTATTGTCTAATCTACAAGAATTTCGGTGACTATAGTGTCCAAAAACATCGGCACAAACGTAATTTATTTAGTAGTACGCATCGCAATGACGAATTTCGATTCCTGTATATTGTAAGATAGTGCTTTTTGGTTTCTGAGATGGGTAAAATACGCATCGCATAAATCTCGTCTGTTTGCCTCTAACGTGACTACGTTACTTGTCTTCTCATGGTCTAGTGGTGCGCATGTTCAGCCTCAGTCGTGAGGTCCCGGGTTTGAGTTCTGGGTCTGACCTGACTCCACAGTGTTACTGCGCACACACTTGTGCACTATAATATATCCTGCGCAGTTGGCTAGTTTCTATAGAGATGGCCTCCGGGGCCGAAATTCGGGAGTCTAGGACGACATTATTATCACTATATTACTTATGTCTTAAGATATATAAAAAAGGAAAATAAAATATCTGTTAAAGTGCATCGCAGTTTAGGCCCAAAGTAGGGGGTTGACAATTATGAAAATACATGTCTATTTAACAAAAGGCACGTCCGTGCCCTTACAAAACTTTAGACTCAATTTAAGTACAATTCGATTCATGGATTATATTTAAGAATATAAAAAAGATCCTATTTAACATTTCACACATACAATCCCTTCGTAGCAGCTATTTCTTGAAACTGTAAGTGTAAAGCTTACAGTTTCAAGAAATGGCTGCTTAAGAAACTGAAAGTTATGAACGACCTTAGTACTGAAGTGCACGCAAGAGATGTAAATCTAGTAGAGCGTGAACGTTACTCTGCACGTGTTTCACACGATGTAACCTCGAATATATTTTTTCATATCCTGAGCCTAAAACATCGTTTCATAAAGAGTATTGGTGCATACAGACTATTAGATGGTTGTCTGTGAGCGTCGTTAGTGGTCAATAGTTTCCGATTGCTCGTTTGCCCCAAATAATATAGTTTTAAGTAAACTCCAATATGATGATGGTAACACAACACTATTTCAATACAGTCTTAATTCATGACACAATTTGTTGTTTAAAATATTTAAATGTTTATATGTACTTGAATAGGAAAATTGTACAAAGGACAAATATTCAAAACGGTAGCGACAGGAAGGAAAATGTAAGTTAACCGACGCTGTTTGCTAATTCCCTTGTTATTCAATTATTATTTCTGTGAACACCGATAAATATAACGGAAAAATAGAACATAAAATTTGTGTGACGACGTATTTTTATGAAACCCAAAAAAACCACTCCTCCATGGACTAGTGCTAGTTTCTATTTCATTTTTAGACGATAGGTGCAACTTAAATCTCCTTCCCTCTAGACATTACTTTGCTAATGTCCCGACAAATTATGTCCATTAGCAATGCGATTGGTCGACAAAGCGTAGGTATTTTAGCCGATTCTAATGAATTACGTATAAATGAATACCCTGAGTGTTTAGATATTTTTGTGTTTGCCAATTGGGACGAACGCTCTCGTTTTTCTGATTTGAATAAACCGGCTCGTGGATTGAGCCGCGTCTCGATATATTATTAAGTTGTAAGTTTTTTGTAACCACACTTGGTCATTTGCACTTTAAAAGAGAAAAGAGACGGTGTATTAATGCAATTGCCGACTTGCAGATGAGTATTGTATGTTAAACAACTTTTTGTCGATTTAAATTGCATTCAACGGGGTCGAAATGAATATATTTCGAATTTAAAAAGTCGCAAGATGTCTTCGGAATGATTTACGTCTATAATATCTAATCTGCATACTTTATTATTGGAAATCGAATGTTTTATGTGGTTTTCTTAGCTTATAAATTTTTATGAGAAATTGAAATGTCTATAAAAATGGTCGGTGGGGACTAGCATAATGAGGGTTCCGCACAGTAAGGTACGTATGAAAACCTGAAACCTATATTAGGAAACGTAAGCACAAATTTTGTATGAAGTGACCAAAAGTGCTCGATCATTTCTCGTTGATGACCCGAACCTGAATTTTGTAAAGTCTACCACGCAGTACCGAATGTTTGAGTCCATTTTGTAATGTTTCTTGCACTCGACAACCAATTGATGTCTTGTAAATTGCACTACGATGAAATATGGGCACCGTGCTGTTTTTACTGAAAGTATTACCCTTAGTGTATATTGATGAGTGATAAAATTAAATGTATAAATATACAACAATAACAACACAATACATAGTAGGGTAGTAAATATATCAACGTAGAATTTACAATTTTTTTTTAATAAATAATCAAAAAAGAAAAGGTTCACTATTTTATATTTTTTTGGCTCCAAGTATGAAACAATGCACTTACGCTGGCGCTGTCGCCCATTTGAGACCTGATGATAGATTCACGCTTTTTGTGCGCGTGCGCCGGATGTGGCTGAGATGAATCAAGGGCAATCGCTTCCAACTAGACTTTAATGTACATATAATTTCAATGTAATTGTTTTACCTAATAACTTTATAGTATGGGAATATAAAACATAAGTTAATGGTGATGGAAATATTATTATTAATATTGACTTTGTTACATTTGATTGTGAATGTTAAAAGTGTAGTACTTAATGGTAGAATAAATAATAATATAATTATAAATATGAATAAACTTTCATGGAAAGAGCTTACTCCCATCTTAATCTATCGCAATTCTTTTTCCTGTGAAGTAGATGAGGCGCCTGGTATTATTATTGAACTTGGCCCTCAAATTTATGTTTTTATAGGACGTTTTATAGCACGAATTCAATTCGCCTAAATATTCAATATTTTACTGTGGCAATTAAAGCAAGTGTCGCAGGCGCAACTCACTGATAATTAAGTTCCACTTAGTTGATCGAAGCGTTTCACGAATATGCCGCCACCAGTGCCTGACCGGTGCCACCGGCGCGACGCCACAAGCTGTCCTGTCAACCTGAACGTCGAAGCGATCTCGTTCTCAAAACGTAGTGAGCTTCTCATATAATTATGAGTGTTTCGATGATATCGATTTTAAATTTTTCAGTGTTCGCTATTTTTTTCTCGCTCCTTTATTTAGTTTTATTCTTTTTTTGTTTTGGAGATTAAGTTGTGTTATTACTGTGTATGTGATGACTGCCTCGTTGTGTAGTGGTAGGCACGTCCAACCACAGTCGAGAGGTCCTGCGGGTCGAGGCCCTGGGCACTTGAGCCCTATGATACTGTTCAGGGCTCAGGTGTGTGCGCAGGCACAAGTGTAGTCCCTGTTTCGTCATTCTCCTATGCCGATGGGACGGGCAGTCCGACACGACCGGAGAGTAATAAGCGCCCACTGGTGAATTGGGCCACCGTGTCGGAAATTCGGCTAGGACGGCTGTTATAAAATTTTAGTCATGTATTTTAATTGGGTTACATTTGTACTAGACTTTATGTTATACGCTTGTGCAGGTCTGTAGACATGACTGAGACGGCAGTAGTTGATGAGTGCGAAAGGTCCGCCATTTATAGTTCTTTTATTTATCGAAACGGCTTTATAACCTGTAATAAGGTATTTATGAATTACCATTTAATCGTGTACTTTTGTTTGCATTGAATAGGTAACTTAGTCTGTTCTAATAACCGTGATAAAATGAATGATAATTAATTAACTTTTAAGCACGTAACTGTGCAACATTTGTACTATTGACAAATGTCCAAGGTCTCGATGTTGCCAAGTACCTACGGAGGGTTATTTCTAAAAACGCCCTTTGCCGCGTTTATCCACGTCTTTCCGTTACTCATATTTAGTGTATCTATTGAAATATTATTAATCTACATATAGATTATAGATTTATATATCGCATATTAAGATTCTCTATAATCTATATACATATAGATTTAGAGAAATACATGAAAGATCAATTTCCTTGTACCAGTTAGAAGCGGAATCTTCTAGAATCTTCTAGGTACGATGGAATGTCGTCTGTAATGACTATATGCATTAATAAAACTACGCCAACTTTTAGTAAGAGATACTGTCATGCTGCGTTGCAGCAAAATTGGACCAGCACGACCGGAGAGGCACCCACTCCTAGTTCACATGATATCGCACTAGTGACAGCTATAGTGTCGCGTTTCGTGCATTTTTTCATGCACCATTGAAGAGCAGGAGGGCAACATATCTACGTTATCATTGTGCGGATGTCTATGGGCGTCGGTTATCATCAAGTGTGTCTGTGCGCAGTCTCATCATATACTATAAAAGGTAACACCTCAGCGTAATCTTTATGCTCATGTTCATGGGTGTCGCTTGTGATCAAACAGCAGTAGTTTGCTGCCATTTTTTTTGGCGCATGGAAACGCATTTAAGCGTCTTCACTGGCTCAGGGTGGGGTCCAGTGGCGTGTGGGACTCGCGGCGCATCATAGTGACGAATATCCACAAAAACCACTGCGAGTGCCACCAGTGGCGCTTTCGCAGAGGTGCCCCGGAAAAACAAATCATCAGGGCACCTCGACGGCTAGTCAGCCCCCTGAGGGGAACGACTCCACCGCCTCAGATGGGGTTGTTACGCACTACAGTACAACCCCACTAACTTTGGAACAGTGCAATGGGGTGAGGTTCCCATCCTCGCCCCTTGCCCCATGCCGAAACTCCTCCACTCACTCTTTTGTCCACTAAACTTATAAGGCCATCCCCCTCGGTTCGATTGGTATTTTATTCCTGGGCACACTCCAAGCTACTGAGCTCCAACGCCACGACAAGGCTCGAACCATGGTGGGGAGTAGTTTGGAGCCTATTCAATGCAAACAAACAAACTAAACAATCAAATGTTTCCTCTTTATAATTTTAGTGTAGATTATACTCGTATATATTTTAGACTTGTGTTCATTCCCATGAACAGATTTCACCGTCAAACTGTATTCGAAGGCAAATGTTTTTCTTTTTGTAATTGGAAAGATCGAATTTGGATCTTTGAGGGATTAAGTACTACACTAGTATCTCCTCTTCGTCCTAGCTTTAACTCGTTTCCATGTCACATGGTATTCGGGTCGGCTGTGTCAGTTTTTACACAGAGCGGTTGGCATCTGACCGCTGCAACAGAAGAGAAACTGGAGCCAATCCTATGTCCGCTTGTATTTCAATACACAATCGCTTGTATTCGAATCCGAATTTCCTCCTGATGTATTTCTTCACGGTAAGAGCACCCAAAAAACTTAAGTTATAAAAACTTTTTGGACCATGATCGGAACCGAACCTGGATTACCCGAGTGAAAGTTCGAATCGCTTACCGCCAGAGCACGGAGGGTGTCACCAGTGGGGAAGAGATGGCTGACTTATTAAATTATATGGATGATAAATGTTTACATAATTAGATCAGATCGATATAATTAGAGACTGGTCGTAACGACTTAAGCTGACATGTTGTTCTTGTTCTGTACAATTATCATATTTTATAAGGACAATATGAGTTACACGCCGCAAACGGGTTTGCTTCATAGCGTTCTCGCGGACGATCGGGCCAATATCTGTGATATTAATTAAGATGACGGACGTACGAGAGTCGTCTATATTGAACACGAGTTCAATATAGACGACTGAGAGAAACCAACACCTGCTTATATCATTCGGGTTTGTGTTTTTATTGTATCGAGCGAAAATCGGGCCCAGCGCGAGTAGGACTCGGACGAAGCTCGGAATTCACTCGAAGGGTTTTGTTCCATTATTTATAAAATACGGCAAAAGATTCACTTTACGTTATTTTTATTGCACCTATTCCTATGGTACTTATTTGTTACTATAGCATCAACATAGATATGTTATATGTAAAATTTCAACGCTTCAGCCATCGCACTTCATGAGATGCAGCTGGGTGACAGATGGACAGACGGTATAGTCTTAGATGTAGTCACACTTTTGCCCTCTGGGAACATCACCTGAAAGCTAATTTTATACATATATCATCATCATCATTTAATACTTACGAAGTTAGAATTTTTCAAAATTCATCTTCATCGTTCTTGTGGAGAAATTTGTAAAATTAAGAGGCCGTTTCACAGGTTACTAGGCCTGTTTGATGGGGAAGGTAACTTTTGCTTGTATAATACTGAATTTTAGAAATGGCTATTGCCATTGGGCACGCATGGAAGCATGCCACCGATACAACAGATGTATGTGTGAACACAAAAACACACAGACCGCGCGTTAGTTCTGCGGTAAAATAGGAAAAGCCTTGCCCACCTTCTGACACAGTCAGGCATACAGGGTATTATATACTAATGTAAAGTAGCATCACAAGATTGTTTTGAAAACGTTATTATTAACGGAATAATCACGAGAAGGAAATAAATATTTTTAATTGTATATAATTATTAAAATAAAATCATTTAATTGAATATGCTAATTAACTTTATGTTCTTTTCGTGATTGTATAGAAACAATTGAATATTAATTAATTATTAACACACAATACTCATTAAAATGTCCTTGTGAAGAGTTATGCAGCATTGCACCCGAATGGACCTAGCGCGGTGTGACTGTAATTTCACCTGCCCACCGGCTACCACTCATTGGAGCACCATATAGAGAGGTAAGTAAAAAATAGAATCCTACTAACATTACAAATGCGAAAGTTTGCCCTTCGCGCAATAACTCCTACTCATCCGGGGGCAGCTGGTACTTTATAAATACGAGTGGCCAGTGCAGGATCGTTGCAAACTATGAATTAGCCTTTGTTTTATGGTCGCTAGATGGCGTTAGATACAGCGCTACGACGATGATAAGCTAAACCATTCAGATGAGAATTAAATAGGTACTTATATCTTTGATTTCAGATATTTTACAATAGACGACTGCCATAATTAAATCAAAATAGATGAGAAATAGTTGAAGTAGTTTTATTGAAACGAACGAGTTACTTCACTTGACTTAAATGGAGACACTAAAACACGCTGTAAGGAAGATATATAAAATATATAAACTGAGGAATAAAAATTCATCATGTTAAGCTGTTTATGATTTAGATGAATATAGGTACATAAAAAGGACGTAAGAAGGAGAATAGTAGAAGTTTCATAATTCTAAACTAAACTGAAAAATAAAAATAGATTGTGTTAAGTCCCATCATTTTAGACAAATGACACAAAAACGGAGTATCTTAATAATAAAAAAAAAAAAACTAAAGTAAGAAACTATCTTCCGTACATAAATTTCTGTATTAAATATATTCTTGGTCATAACGACTTCAAAAAAAGCAAACCGCAAACCGACATTAAAATTTCTCCTTGATCCATTCTCTAATGGCTATCCAAACTTGATTACTTACAGTTATTGCCCAAAAGCTAACTACCATTTTACCTAACGACTATTGTCAACCATTAGTGGGTTATTTCAGTTGGTTATTCCGATGGCTTAATCCAATAAGGTCAGGCAATCGGCATATTATTTTGTAAAGCCATTAGCGTTACATTCGTGGTTCGCTATGTTTGGATTTGATTTCTTTATTTGAACTAAATTATATAACGGCAGAGCTCTGTGGTAACGTTTATGTTGCCCGTTTATAATGTCTCCTCGATTGGGCAGTTGATTGATGGTACATATTGGATCAATTTTGTTAAGTAATTGATCATATAATAATTGACTACACAATGTTGTGTAAGAGTAGAGTGAGGTTTTCGTTGTCGCGTGTCGTGCAGTTTGTGGGTAGCCGGTGGCCCATTGCGGGTGAAAAACAGGAGGGATACGCATCGTCATAATAGTTATGTGGATAATGCTCCAACTGCTTGTTTCCCTATACTATAAAAAAGAGTTAGGATGGCTCCTGCACTTCATCTGTATTGGGCCGTCACGATCGGGGGCACCTCTCGTTCACGTAACGCTGTAAAGTTACATCAATGTTGTCGCGTTCCATACGGCTTGTGTGTAATCGGTGGCCCATTGGAGGGGATTAGAGAAAAAGACCAATGTGGATGTCTATGGGCGTCGGTAATCATCAAATTCTCTCCCACATACCTCCCATTTTACACGAGCAAAACAGCGGGGCAGGTTATTAAGTTATAACTATTGAATATTGATGAAACTTATATTTGACAATTCTGAATTTTAATACAAGTTAATGAATACATGTTTCAGTGTCGTTCGTGGAAGATCGAATACGTAAGAGATCTCGATGTATGAATATGCATTTGCGAAATGAAAACTCAAGATTATATCACGGTTCACTTTACCCTTAGTGGTTTAACGTTTCCTTATCTCTATTACGTGAATAGCCTCATTTGGAACCCTGTAGTCGCTAAGGTAATGGTCGACAGGCGAGCGGTGCATGGTTTTGAAAACGATGGGTTTACTCTGGACATATCGTTGACTAGCGGTCGGTCATGTCGGATTTATGTGTTGATTGGGTCTAACTGTTTTGCTCACTAACACCCTAAACATCCTTGAAAAGCAACGAGCGGGTTCTGTAATCAATGCTGCAAGTGTAAATTTGCCAGCAATACTAGGGATGTACACCTTAAACGCATAATACTATAATACTGGCGTGAAGTAGTGAAGCCAATATGCCGTCCAGTTTCTGTATGAGATCAAATGGCTCAACGAGGAGATGAAGCGAAGGATAGTACATAATACTTAGAGATTATATTGGAAGAACAAAAAATATGTTGTGTCTTCTGTTAAAATTATAACAAGACATGCTGTATTGTAATCGTCAATAAAACCTTTACATTTTGATACTATCTCGATGTGTTTAGTATGAAAAAAAATTCCTGTTTCTTGCTGGTTTTATAAACATACACACACATTTTTGTCCAAGGACTGCCATCTTGTTTTTTAAGTACCTCTTAGTAATAACATCATCAAGACAAATCTAAATACAATACTTACGTTAAAATA
>JAFELO010001987.1:193480-233557 GCA_017140195.1 Eumaeus atala
CATCAGCCAGGCGACGACAACTGCTGGACATGGGCCTCCCCCACACAGCTCCACAGGTCACGGTCACGATCCAACGGCTCCCCGCAATCTTAACCAAGTCGTCAATCTACCGGGTAGGACGCCGTCCCACTCTCTCTTGCTGGTTTTATAAACAGACACACAATTAGTGCGTTTAGCAGCTACACCATTAAATTAACATAATATACCTGTTGACACTCGGAGCTTGGGTCTGTTCACTAATTATGATTATGAAGTCAGCGGCGGGTAAGGGGTTCCGTTCCAGCCAGTGGTCCGCTATGTAATACGATCAAGCGATAATGCAGGGCCCGTTAGTTTTATAATCATAATCACTGTCCGGCATCAGGTTACGAGGTGGAGGGAATAGCATCGTAGGCAAATCTGACGTAAAATACTAGGAATATTTAGTTATAATTAATGATAATAATGTTCTACTAGGCGAGTTTCGTGCACGGCGGTCATGCCTATATAGACTAGCCTACTGCGCAGGATATGTTAAAGTACACAAGTTTCCTCTCTTCTCTGACAGGACTACATGTAGCTCAACACGAGTGGAAAGAAACCCGGCACAGGAGCGACGGGCGTGTTCTCCGACACACTGTGGTGTAAAAATTAGTAATTGCAAAATCCTCTCGGCAATCTATGTCTAAACCTGAACTTGAATCGGGAAGGGACTCACAATGTACTTCCCGAATTAAGTCTACTTGCTTATTTTATAAGTCGGTCGTATTAGCCAATTACAAGCTACGCCTTGCAATTTCATCCGTGTTAAATATATCCATATCACCAGCTAAACATTCAGGATGAAAGGTTTTATTCTGTCCTATCATATTAAAAGCGATACCTCTCATTCAAATCATTTTAATGTTTTTTTTTTAATTTACAAAGATTCACAATTATAATATTAGTAGGATTCTCAGCCACTTTACCGTCCTTTCGGAGGTCTCAGCTTCTATTATTATGTAAATCATAGAAAAGCACAGAAGCTTACACGGTAATTGTCAGCTGTTGCGTCGGCTAATGTCATTTTAATATTTGGAGGTCCCGGGCAATTTGGTGGGTAGCAGCGAAAAAAAGCAATTTGCCCACTCATCGTGTGTGGCTTGATGGCAAACTAATTATTTGTCGTGTTTTGGCTGAAGGGTTCGATGTAAAAAATGAGAGGTCACCTTATATTGGTTTTAGCGCGACGACTTAAATGCGTTTTCAAACGATTCTGCGTCTCTTTGTTTTTGTAATGTACGGTGATTCATATTATTAATTACAAAGAGCGTAGCGAGATTCTGTAGCTTTTAAATTCGCTGCAAAATTTTAGTAATTGTTACCTTCAATAATCTTTTACAGACCTGAACTTATACTATTGAAGTAAAGCATAAAGCTTCATCAGATTGCTATTGCTCGTTATTGGGTGTGTTGTTATTTTATCCTGCTTATAAAAAATCCAAAACCAGATCAACAGTAAAGTACGTCGATGCTTTTGAGGTGAAATTATTTTTTCAGTGCGCGTGTCCAATCGTCCTAAAATATACTTGGAGAAAAAATTACATTTTTATTAGTAACTTGCGGCCCTGTTTGTTACTAATCACGAATATATAATGTATGAACAGGGCCTTGCAGTTTCACCCCCTTCCTATTTCATCCGCTAAGGGGTTGATTTTTTAAAATCCTGTACAAGTTCTCGTTTTCATTATAAAAAGAACAAGTGTTCCCCCTGTTCATAATTGAAAATATCTAAGCACATTCGTTACGGCGGTGCTGTCCTTCAGTCCGTCAATCAGTTTATAGGTATTCATGTATATTCTTGTACAAATCGTTATTAAATCACTTTGTTTTTTATATACAATAGGGGGCAAATGAGAAATTGGAGCCTTTTTTACGACGACAAACCCCATGAACATCCACATAGTTACTACGCCGATGCGTTGCCCTCCTTCGCCCCCGCCACCCCACAATGGCCAGTGTAAGGATTAAATGCATTTACAGTGTTTAAATACACATTATACAGTTTCTTAATCATTTGCTAAGCTCACTCGCTAATTAGCAGTGTTAAAAGTTTTCCAAGTCAGTAAACACGTTTGAATTGAGACGTTTTTTAAAGGGGAGCGGAAATGTAATAAATTTTAAATTTGTTCAGTTTCAAATAGTCATATTAAATGTAAAATTATTAAAAACCCAGGAACTAGTGGATTTTGTTACAATAAAACTACTTTTACGGATTTTATCGCGGTTTATTAAATTATTTATGTAGCCCGAGATGACATCTCAAGTCCACCCGTGACCATGGTTGCTGTAAAGCTTATGAAACGTCGGGCTACGTAAATAATGAAATAAACCGCGATAAAATCCGTAAAAGTAGTTTCATTGTAATGTCTATCATTCGCGTAAACTTAAGACATCAATAGTAAATTTTATCCTTATTCCTGTACTATGCATGAGGTGTGTTATTAATACAGCAGAAGAATCAAAATTCGTCGATAGAGGTATTTTCCTAAGGTTAACAAATACCCCCTTAACGACACTAACAAACCCTTACTTAAGGTTTTAGGAGATTTAGGAAGTAAAACCAGTAAGGTTCTGGAATGGAGGCCGCGTTTGGGAAAACGAAGTGTCGATCGACCATTCATCATGTGGGAGGACGACCTGCGTGCAGTAGCCGGTCCGGGATGGATGTGAGTAGCAGGAGATCGGTCGTCTTAGCGTTCATTGAAAGAGGCTTATGTCCAGTAGTGGACGGATAAGTGCTGATAATGATGATGATAACAAATGTCCTAAACCTTCATGTTCTTTCTTCCAGTATAAGTTTGGTATCGTACAATTTTTTTGTAAAACATTTATAGATTTTTATTTTTATGAAATACCTAAATGTTTAACTTACTACTTTAAGAAACTAAAACTTTAAAATAATTCTGAATGTCATACTTGGAGACAATAGAATAAAAGAATTGAAGCTCGAACTTGAATAAAACTTTACATATTTTATGCCGTTCATAATTTAATAATACACTAGCGATACTCCCTGGCGTCCCCTGTAAATAGCAGAGGCCAAATTATACACTTAAAACGTTCAAGGGTGAAATATGCATGAAAATCCGTTTGTTTTGAGAAAACCAATCACATACAGATTGATAGATGTTGGGGACTTTGTTACATACCTATATGTAGGAAGGTGAGTCAAAACAGCTTCAATCTTTAAAATAAATTGTCAAACTTTGAAGTAATTGATATAGTTTGGACACCATACAAAGGAGACGACACTGTAGAACCTACTGTGCTGGTTGCTCCCGATGTCCAAAGTGCTCGGTCTGATTTAGATTATCATAATTAAACTGACAACATCGTTACAGCAGTGCATAGAAGTTATAAAACAACTGCGGCTCAATAATAAACATACTCGTATTAGCTATATGAGAAAGGCGGAGCTTCTGAACCATGAAAAGGGATTATTGTCTGAACGGAACACGATATTACAAATATTATCATATAATTATAATTTGCATTTTATTACACGCTGTATAAGGACATTAATTACCCTAACTAACGTGTGTGTTGAATTTATTAAATACCAGTTCAAATTGCCATGCCGACAGAATTAAAGTATCTATTGTTAATATAAAACTTTAATGAAGTTTAAAACTTGCGTTATTCGCTGTTAGACCCTAATGATTCAGTTCTGGTGTTCTTTAAACAATAAAGGGCCTGAATAAATTTACACTTTTTGGCTCAGCGTAGAAAAGTCTATTAACCCAGAAGTAACTAAGAATTCTACCACCCGAAATCTGGTAAGTCGTATTGCTTCACCTTCAGTCAGATAGTGTCAACTGTTAGAAGTGAGAGGCCCACATCATCTATAGTTTATTTGCAGTAACTGTTCCAGCATAAAAAAAATCCAGCAAAAAAGCAAAGTATCTCATTAAAAAACCACTTACATACACCTATCTTATCTCATGGTTGTAACGTTGTAAACAATTATATTAAACGCAGATGGGAAAACTTTTTTTCATACTCAGGTACTACGGCAACAGTAACCAGACAAATTTAAAATTGTTTCGTCGATAAATATTTTCGTCGTGACGTACGAAACTCACGTCGGTAATCTACAGAAATAAACGCCATGAAGCCTCCTAAATTCTGCCATCAGCATGCAACAGTTCTCAGTGTTTTGACTGTTCTGTTTTTAGGGTAAAGAATGAAGTACCTACTACATAATTTTATAAAACGAATATCTAGCAAGGTGTATAAAAATTTTTCCTTAACAATTGTGAAATACGTCCAAACTACTCAGACCTGTCTCCGTATCACTTAAAATTATAACGCATCACGGTTTGTCACCCAATAATTTGTGTTCAACCAAATTTTGAAAAAGGGTGAATATGCATTAGGTGTGGTAACATGTAAATTGATTTTCATTATACGTAACTCATTATTATGTATTGTAATTTACATAGGATAATTTACCAGAGGGATCATTATTACCATCTTCCAACCTTTTTCTATTACGCGGTATTTTCTATCATGGGTTTATAATGTGTGTAATGGTTGGTTTCACTGTTAGATAGTTACTGTACGTCTCATTAATGATATGATGACCAGGATGTTAACATATCTTCACACCAGTCGTGTGACCGCCGTGTCATCGTTCCTCCTTCGAGCGTTAAAGACTGACTTGTTAATATTTGAGAAACACAAGAGACTGTTGAATGTATAACGCACACATGAGTAAATATAGGTTTTACTACTCATCATAGTAAGTGATAGTACCATGATGCGTTACAGCTGAATTGGATCCAATCGAAATTGAATAGTAACTGAGTAAATACCAAAGTGGAGAGATGAAGAGAAACTGCTATGCTGTCGTGTTACATGCAGCTTATGAGTTACTGGTGGCCCGCTTTACGTGAGGTTGGAAAGGGGGTACAAATGATACTTTTTTTTCTAGGACGTTCCGTTACATTTTGCCAGTACAACGTATGCGTGTGTCTGCAAGTAGGTATATTAATAAAATACACAATATTGTGTACCCACACAAGTAATATGATGTTGTAATTGACTTGATCCTTTACTTATCACGAACACTTCGCGGAGGCACCGAGTCTACTAAAGGTTTTTCACATAAAAACATTCTCAGAAAATCCTCCTATCACCAGCTGTTTCGTGTATACATTACATTAAGGAACTGCTGTTAACAAATAAACAGCAATCGCGGACTCGGGTACTCTAATGACACATGTAGAAATGTTTAATTTACTTCAAAGAAACGCCACAATCAACTGATATAGATCTGAGCAAAACGTGTATAATAAGAGTGTGCTGTGCCAAATCGTGTTTTAATTAGGTATGGAAGGTCTTTAGTGAGCAAATTACCTGTGGAGATGGGTTATCTTCAATCAAGAGTGCATTAGTACTAATTACTAATGACCTTCGTCGCATCTACCACTAAACATTGTCCGAGTATGAAGTTTTATTATTGCATTTCTTAAGATTTTCTATAATCAACATTCTGCAGATGACAGATAAAGGTAATGAGGTGAATCACAGTCATGTTTGTGAGTATATTGATTAAAGACACGTGCAATTAAGAAGTAGGCAATTTGGTATTTAATCTTTTGTCGCGATTTGGTATTTAATCTTTTGTCGCGATTTCAAATTTTTTTATCACTTATTACCATAGGAATCAATTGACTATTTTCTTGTCGTTACCTCATTACTGTGAATTATTTGCTGTTATATGAGAATATTCCATGGAATACACCACGACAAAATTAATTTTTAGAAGAATATACACCTACAGTAAAGTGATGAAATACTTTCCAATACTTGATACTTTTGCCTAATGCTCTTCTAAAACTGTATATCTTCCAACTTTTCTAATGTATTATACCTATAGTGAATCTAACTATAGCTATGGCCTTTAGAATTATGGTCCGTAGTTTGTACGTATCACGCAAATACCAATCAAACGAAATGGGTTCAGGTTTCTTAGAGATATTACGAAAAGTGTAATTTAGAACATGTTAACATTTTCATTCGGCACAAACATATGAAAAGGACTTTCACATTCTATCTAGTGACAGATATTCCTTTAGACCTTAGGGTTTCTTCGGATAAGAACATGTCTTAAGACTGTGGACTATAGATTATCGCGACGCATGTTGCATAGGAAAATAATTATTTATTACTTCTGTATCTTGTACTCAAGCAGCTCCCGCTATCCCATAGATATATTCCTGTGGCATCGGTTCACCGCGGGTTAATGAACGTAGCAGGAATACTCAAAGCCATAAAATGTTGTAATCTCTCCTTCAGTGGTACCATTCGTATTCTCACATCTCCTGCTTTAAGCATACTCGTTACAAAACAATGAATATACACTGTGATACTATGCGGCTCCTGAATGTGCGTAATAATTGTGTTGTCAACCATAATGAGCAATGTAAACGGAGATATTTATTTGTTGTATAGTTTATTGTTAGACTCGTGAGGTATTAGTAATATTTTGGACGCTTCTTATACCAGCAACGCCACGCAGTTTCAGCCGCGTTCTCCACACACATACCCTTAAGGGTAGAGTTTTGTAAGATTCCTTCTTTTTTAAAGTATATAAATAAAGGGATAAATGAGAAATTTGAGCCTTTTTACGACTACCGAATATCAGCATAATAATGACGATGCGTTGCCGTCCTTTTCACCTCCATCCCTTCTCCTTCCCCCCAATAGGCAACCGGCTATTCACAAACCCCATGAAACGCGGCACCATAGATGTCACTTTACGACGGTACTATATCATCGATAGATACCTCCCCGGTCGTGCCGATCCAATTCCACTACAATGCAAAATGGCACTACTCCTTGAAAGGAACCTACCAGCCAAATTTCAAATATGGAGGTGTTCAAGTTCCTGAGATTTCGTGATTAAGCAGTGGTATTTTTCTTTTATGCACGAATATGAATCTTAAAATATTTTAATGTTAAATACATAGATTAATCTTAAAATATTTTAATGTTAAATACATAGATTAATCTTAAAATATTTTAATGTTAAATACATAGATTAATCTTAAAATATTTTAATGTTAAACACATAGATTAGTCTTAAAATATTTTAATGTTAAATTTTATTACATTGAACGCAGGATTGTAAAAAAAAAATACAAAATTATTGAAGCCATTCAAGTATATATGTTAACAGAAATATTTCCATGGGATAATAAATAATAAGTAATTTCACCCTTGACTCCCTTTGACTAACACGAGATGGCGATAACTTCACATCTGCCATTGACTGTTTACATTTATGTAACGGATGTATTTAAACGGATGTTAAGTTCAAGTTCATGGCTATGTGGTGGTAAGTGAAATGTGTAGTTAAAGAAATATTTTATTATTGCTTGGGACAAAGGAGCAGTAGGAGTGTTGGTGAATACCGACGCCCATAAATATGCGCACAACGAGAGGTTCTGTCGACGCCGACCAAAACATTTGCAATGCAATGCAGTGGTTTAATAGTTATAGGTAGTGCCATGCTGTATGTCATCCGAGTTGGGCTGCAGCTAGATATGCTGTCGCGTTTCGCGCGGTTTGTGAGTAGCCGGTGACCCATTGGGAATGGAACTATGGAGGGAAACTCTCATGTATATGTATGTTAATCTATTCGACAAATCAATGTTAGTTTAAATATTTTTTTATAATAGCTGGATTTGAGTCGGCTTCGCGTAATAGTAATTTTGATACACAAATGATGTGTGATCATACATCTTATCGCTATAGCGCTGTGGTCAACATGTTCGCCAGTAACATCATTTCTTGTTTACTGCAGTTTGTTGTGTTTCACTTAAAAGGGCTTCAGAAGAAGTCGCTTGAACACCAACAACATATTGGCTATTACATCTTCTCCGGCGTTACCTATGTTAAGGCCGTATACTGCCTTCAAATTGTGGAAGCTACCGTTACTGCAAACCCACAGCCGTGTGCGTAGCGAATGATCTCATGGAAATATCTAAATGTAAAGAGGATTTTTGGAAGAGGTAGTGACATGCTGCATAGGAGGTGGTAGGGCCTAGCATGATACATGATATTACATAATCCTATGTAACGGAATTGGGCCGGCACGGCAGGGGAGGTACGTCTCACTCACTTGATACTGCTGTAAAGAGACACCTACTGTGTCGCGTTTCGTTCGATTTGTGAGTAGTAGTAAGTAGTTTTTTTTAAAGTTAAGTTAGAACCAAGCACCTCCACCATTACTCCCAGAGCTCTCATAAACACACTAAACAAAAACGTAACATCAATGTATTGCACCCATCCCGGTACATTAGTGTTACGATACAATGAACACAATTCAAAAGACATTATCAAATTAAACTTCTAAAGTCAACGAGGCGCCAGGCACTTGTGGAATTCCGAAGTACCTGTGGTCAGACAGACCTCCAAAATTAGGAATTCCTCACTTATCACTTATCACCACGAGGTGAGCAGGACGGGAGTCACAACTGTACTACAACAGACTTGACATTGTTTTCATGACCCATTACAACTATCTCACATTAGGGTACCGTAGACTAATTTTTATTTTATGATTCAACTGGCAAATGGTATCATAACAAGTTATTACCGTAGTAACACATGTAGAGACGACACCTAATCAAAACATCCAAAGACGCTGAAGTAATCCAGACTTTTAAATCATTATACAGCATGCATTATCCATTCAAGTAGCAGAGCAACACTCAATTAGCAGAGCAACACTCAAGTAGCAGAGCAATACTCAAGTAGCAGAGCAACTGAAAAAAATGTTTACACTCACTGCAGTATTTCACAAACCTCTGATTTACGGTTTTTTTGGAGAGATGTAATGGAAATCTGAATCTCTTAACAAGCTATTGATATCAACTCTATATGGCTGGCAAATTAAAAAAAAAATTAAATGCTATTAAAGTTTCTTATGCTGTTTGGAATAATAATAATATTAATAATAATAAAAATTTAATGTCTCATTTAGCCACCTGTTATATACATCCAAGAAATTAGTACAGACATTAAACAGAATAATACTTGATACGTAAACTTTTGAACGGAATGTCATTAATTGCTATTCACTCACAAATTAATGAATAATAAAATAAAAAATAAAATAAACTTATGTCTGACTTAACATCCATAAGTTGTTAATAGAAAAAAAACATGGAGGGAAATACCTTAAATCTATGTTATTACAAAATGTAGTTTTTAATTAATCATTTCCTTCATTTGTGCATGATATATGTCATTATACACATGACTCAGGCTCGTCGTTCCTTGCACGAGTCCGGTTAGTGTATGCTTTCGACGAAGCTGTGTGTAAATAACTAAGACTACGGAATGATGCACAATAGAATGTAGTATCTCTATTTAAAAAACTAGGTTCACCCCGTGGTTTTGCCCAACTCCTATACACTTCCTCGATAAATTGACTATTTTAGACAAAAATAGTGTTTCAAATCGGGCTAGTAGTAGTTCCTGAGATGAAATAGTGCAGTTTTATATTTTTGATATAGACATACAGATGTCAAGATGATTGACCATCGTTTGCATTTTTCGTCCTAAATTCTTTATAAAGTAGTAGATTTTAACGTATTATTTAATTTTCTGTCAAAGAAGTATAATTTACGTTAATCGTTAACGTTATACTTTAAAAATAAATCACACACTTTCATTAATCCAACCTCGGCTAGATCTAAAATACTTTATAAAAAAAAACACCTTAACCGTATTTACTATTAACACACCAGAGAGGTTTACCCGCAAGGTATGTCCAGTAAAACAATAAGTGATCTGTAAACACTTGTTAGACTGACCTCTAATCTCGCATGTTATTAATTCTGTACGGGGCCCCATGCACCATAAAAAAGGTTTTAAGGCCTTTTATTTATCCTTTTGCCCGTCTGTGGGGCCGCGCGTGCGCTCTAATGGCTCCCCGTGATAACTCTCACTTTTAAGTCTTTTTTTTTCAATGTCACCCCATAAGAGTATTTACTAAATCCTTCCCTTTTTGAACCCTATTCCATGACTTTTTGGTTCAGTTTGCCAAACCGCCAGGAGACGATGAAATGACGTACGTAATAAGTCATTTGTATAGTTATCTGCACTTTATTTAGAAGCAAGATTTGTTTACATCGCCGTTTCTTTTTATTTGTCAAGCTGACAAAATACTTGGGATGTTTCACATTTTCTGGAGCCGGCTGATTACTTCATCATCATCTGGCGAATGTCTGCCAACTGATATGGTGGGGTGTGTAGTGTGAGGTAGTGCGAAGTTTCACTGCAGCAGAGTTGGGAAGGGAATGAGGTATCGTTCACATAATAATCGTCACAGCTTGGCCCTTGAGAGGGAAGCAGAGACGGAGGACAACAAGTTTGTGTTATGTAGATACGGCGTCAAAAGGTATCAACTACCCGTTTGCCCCCTCATAATATATTTTAAAAAACGTTGCAATATTTTATGACATCCATTCCAATTGTTAAATTCAAATTTACAACAAAAACATCACAACGGCTTCATTCTCAAAGGCGACGACCATGTTCCTTATAGCTTCGAGGTCAGGAGCGTTAATATAGAACCCTCTCAATCAGCTTTTGCTACCGGATAACAATTACGGGCCAAAAATTACATTGTTCTTATAGAAATTTTGATGTATTCTGGTTCGTCCACATGAACGCCAAAAATTACATTGTTCTTTTAGAAATTTTCATGTGTTCTGGTTCGTCCACATGAACGCCAAAAATTACATTGTTCTTTTAGAAATTTTGATGTGTTCTGGTTCGTCCACATGAACGCCAAAAATTACATTGTTCTTGTAGAAATTTTGATGTGTTCTGGTTCGTCCACATGAACGCCAAATATTACATTGTTCTTTTAGAAATTTTGATGTGTTCTGGTTCGTCCACATGAACGCCAAAAATTACATTGTTCTTGTAGAAATTTTGATGTATTTTGGTTCGTCCACATCATGTATTCTGGTTACATTACTCATCGTATTGTTAGGGCGATCACGTTAACCAGGCAGATTCAATAACATGTCATGCGGAGATGTTGCCCTGCCTTTTCCATCTTCACTACCTAAGACAAGTCTACCATCTGGAGTGATCTTACTGATTCATCCGCGTCTCACTTTACAAACCACATTGAATGACAGGGCCAGTGACTTAAAGTTATACACTAAATGCTTCCTAGGGAATCGCTGTATCAATTAGTGAAAACCGTTGTTAATCCGTTTAGTATACATCGAGAAAATCGATCGTAGACAAAGAACTTTTGGAAACCTAGTTTTTTTTAATATGTATAGATTTAGTAATCCATGTACACCTTTACAAATCCTATTCTAGGGAACACTAGGCGAGCTAAAATAAATACATAATGATTGTTTTGACATGTACCCGCAAAACCATTACGAACACTTATAGTGCGTGTTAATGGTGGCTAATAATATATGGTTTTGTGAATAATGTTCGAGGAACATGCAAAAATTATTTATTAGAAACATCTGCATAACACGTAGAGGAAATTACGAGAGCTTTTACATTTTCTGATACCCGAACCTAATTAAGTTTTTATACTTTCATTGTATTTTATGGCGTACACAATGTACTTTCTATGCATATTAAGCTTTGTTGTAGTGGAATTATTAGCGTTATTAATATTATTTTCAATACTTATTACGCTAAGTTAGATTATTTGGTTATTATAAGATGATAGCTTTAGGGCCGATTGCACAGGTTATTATATAGTATCAACTAGTCGATACATCCGCACTCTTATGTAGCACTTAAACTTTCTCGTGAACCTGCAATTTGTTGTTCATTTGAAAATTATTCTTCTAATTATTTTACAGGTTTAAAAGTAACCTGTTAAACCGGTCCTTAGTAGCTTGACACTCTGTTTCAATCAACCAACATTGTGGAATGGCGATAAATCAATCACATTTAAAGTCGGCTGGCGTTGTAAAAATTGGGCGGCTTGTGGAGTCCAACGGTAGATTACCCACTCCTCGCCTATGTTGTTTGAAACGATGTTAAAAATATATCACTAACCTAAGGCAACAATCATTCTACAATGGATATGAGACCAGACGCAATGACACTGAAGCTCTGGCAGATGAGGAACCAATATTGAAATAGTGGGCTGTGAACCACCGACTTCAGTCTCACACAGTCACTTTAAAAACCTGGATCAGAACAAACAACAAGCTTCTGGGTCGGTAGAGATAACTTTAAGGCGAGGAAAGCTAAACGTCAATCCTCGCTTTTGCGACAATTAACACAATTAAAACGTCCACCTGCGCCTTATTACAGGCGCCTAACTGAACACGGTCACTATAACTATAATTTCCACACACAAACACAGAGGTATGCCACGGCTAGCGGGAAAAGAAGCCCAGGACGAAGGAAACGACAGCTCACGTGCTATTGAAGTTCTGTACTTCAATAGCACGAGGAGTTAGGAAACCCTGGAATAGTCCCGAAGGCGTGTGACAGCATACATAAACTGCTGGTCTTCCTGAACTGGCAGTGAGGAGTCGTAAGGGCCCACTCATACGTAAAATAGGATCAGTAAGCGACGAGTTGAAGAGAACCAAGTAACCTAGATGATGCTAAATTGTAATCATAATAAAAAATATATCACGTAGGCAAGTCCGCGCGGCTTGACTAGTCGCCCGTAAGGGTCCCATGACAAGTGGTCCTTGCCCCGTCTAATGTAGTGGTGTTGTCGATGTCAACCTCTCAACGAACTTGGTACATTGGAGGGGATACTTAGCCAATAGCTCTTGGTGACTACCGTGCACAAATTGGTACACCGACAAAACATTGTCAGGTAGGTTAAGTTCCTTGCGGCATACCTATTGCATACTTTTTTATGGTCCCCAAACCATAAACAATTCAAGACGTTACATTATAGATAACTGATGTTTCAAAAATGTATATATATATGTCATAGCAAATACTTTAATGTTTTAGGTAATATGGCTTACAAGATTCAAATGTAATCAAAATGAGAACATTTTCAATCAGTTAGCCTTAGTCAATTATGAGGATCGTCTCAATTTGTATTTCAAAATAGTTTTCATATATTGAGGTCATAGCTCACGTTTACCTGGTTCATATATTATATTTTTTACATACTCGTACCTAGTAAAACAAATTTACACCATAGTGCTTCTACTGCATCCAATCTGGAGTGTCTGAAGTCAATCGCAGATTCAAATCCCGTCACAGACAATTTAAACAATGTAAAACCAACCAGACTCATAATAGATTCTACCACCCCGACGCCTCAAATTCAAGTAATATAACCGAATTTAAATGTTACGCTAATTAGCTATATAAAGTTATAATTTATCTATACATCAAATTTAATATGGTATCCTGATAGCTAATAACGAGCTGACCCCATACCGGGCCAACTACTGCACGAACCACTAATTTGTAATACCGAATTCAAAAACTATATTTTAATGTTCCGTAACCGACTCAACTGTTGATAACAGACTCATGAAAAATCATGTCAATATATAATAATCTATATCCGGATAATTTGTTTGATTCCCTGTCGGTCTATTTGTAGTTCTGGATTCCAAGACATAACTATAAAAACATACATACACTAATTGCTCTTTCTCTGACCAAATCAGGTAAACGCATAATAGCTATGTTCATACTTATCATTTTACTTTTATATCTCCCAGTAAGATGTGCCTGCGCCTTAATTTGCTTCATCTCGCTAATCAATATGTGAGATCATGAACATAGCCGTAGATATAATTTTCAATTGTAATACCAATCTTAGTACGATAATGCCGATTGAGTTTCACATGGAACTAATATTTATTGTTCTATTACCGCAGTGGAAATCACACAGATAAAGTTTGTGCGTGCGAGATATAGATAGCCTATGTATCTCTTTCTAAAGAACTTTATGTCTGTCTAATGTGAGGTACTTGTTCGGTCATGACATCCGATTCAGTTGCAATAATGGCTCAGTCACAATACTTACAAAACTTTTTGTAAATCAGGTTTTGTATTTTATTTATTTAATCATTTATGTACACAAAAATAAAACACATTTCAAATTTACAGATAAGAGAAATTTATTACATAGGAGCTACTTATTACATAATGGAATTTTTTGCAGTAGACCTGTATTATTATTATTATTAGTATTTTAATTTTCATTAGTCTTAGTTTAAAAAAAGGTTTTCCTTTGATGTCAAAAATGGCGCTATTATAAATTACATTTAATATCATAAGGGCATCATTTGAATAATTTTATCCATTTTTGGATTTCGTACTTTGTTTCACCTAAATAACAAATTTAAAAAAAATCCTTCGTAAAATATATTCAAACCGTAAGTCAAATGCTTCGATATTTTCTCGATCACATACACATGGTAGGGGTAATGTTATTAATGGCGTCAATTTTGCGCGCTAAGTGAGCAATGTTTTGCAAGTCAATTTCAAGAACATGCGTCCACGACCCGAACGATAGCGCTACCAGCTGACGGACGCAGGTACCTAAGTACCAAACAGATGAATGACCTCACTCGGTATCTATCATGAAAAGATGGTTTAGGCATATTATGTTAAATTTGTTGCAGTAATTATTATCATTTCGTGGACCAGTTGGCTCAGCAGCTCGCCAACGGGCTCGACTGCAGCCCAAGTCATGGATGGTGATGAATATGTCTCTGTCATACTATATAATTTATCAGAGATATTAAATGTATTGTCTAGCAACACAAGTCTTTGCCGTTGGTTTTAATTAGCATGGGGCAACTAACGTGGTATACTATTTAAAAGAAAAAAACTGATCTAAATATAAATTTGAACTTCAGATATGAATTATTTTTCAAATTCTCTAAAATTGCATTTTTTATCATCAGATCACTGATCGTTTAAAAGAATCATTATACACAAATTATAACGATCACTCATTATAATTGACCCGATGATAAGAATTGTAAATTTAGGGAATTTGAAAAATAATTCATATCAAAAGTTTAAGTTTATATTTAGATCAGTTTTGTACTTTTACAAAAGATCTCTAAAATACGTGGACGATCCACTGCGTATTCATATTTAGGTAACCCAGCGGGGAGCGATAGATACTGTACCAGGTTATTGTCACAACAATGAACTTGGCTCTAAATACCTGTGATTTTTCATGGTGTCAAGGGGAAATGGGCCATCTCGTGAACGCTAACGCCTATAAACAACCACATAGCTGTTATGCTCTCTAATTCTCTATTCCTCTCCAATGGGTCACCGATAAATCATATCATAATATATCATGCTAAAAACGATTTAAACCCATTCTCATGTCCTTAAACCAAGCTATATCGTAGTTATAAGTTATTGTTAATTAATTTTTATTATTTTATAGCGCAATTTTAAAATTGCTTGCTTGTTGTTAACAACATTTTAATTAACTATGACTGTTTGATGTCCTAATGAACAGCTAAGACTGGTAACATATATATGTTATATTTACGAGTAACACACCACATGAAACGCTTTAATAGTGTAATTAGTTAAAATTTTAATTAAGTTTAAATTTTAACGAAACCTTACTTAATTTAGCCATACATTATATTGAAGACTAATAACCGTTTATACGTTTTTATTGTATGGGTGAGTAAATTTTTAATTGGAGTCTTTCAATGATTGCCGACGCCCATAACGTTAATAAACGTCCGCACAATCAAATTTTGGCGGCCCACAACGATGACCGGCCATCACGCGACAGCATAACAACGATCCCAAAGGTTGGAATTTAGAGTTCCTTTAATAATCGCTTTGTAAATGTGCAGGCTTGCACGCTTCCAATACTTTTTGTCTAGCAATATGACAATTTACTTAAATAGCACTCCGTTTAAATTTCTACATTGGATAAGCTTATATAAATGTAACCTTAGTGATAAGAGTTAGTGTTCACATTACCATGTGTAGACGCTCTCTAAACGTGTTGCCATTACCGCGGTCATTGAAGAGCAGGTAGAGAGAGCGTTAACTAAAATTGTAACTTGTTTAACGCGTGTCCCTTAACATTGTCTCTCAACTGCGTAAAAGAAGAGAGTCAGAGCCCCTTTCGTTGTCTACGTAGTAGTATATCACGTCTTCTTTAGCTTACTAAACAAGACGTGTAAGTTCGTCGGAACAAACTGTATTTGGCCAAGAAATCAGCGTATTTGCATCATTTAAGGGCTTTTATTGAACTGCATTTTCATTTCTTTAGCACGTTGATTTATGACAGAACTCACTTGAAGTTGATCATAAAATTTGTGTTTCTTGATAACTTTTAGTCTGTGTGACGTCATAACTATTATTTTTGCGTTATAATAAAATATTAATTTTAACGTCTAAATAAACATGTGAAATGTTACACCATTAAGTCCGCATGTCATCGTTATGCGACTACATTTTGTGTTTGGAAGGTCATTCATCATCATCATTATCAGCCCTCATCGATCCACTGCTGGCCTCTCTTAATGAGCGCCAAGACGACCGATCTCCTGCTACTCGTATCCATCCCGGACCTGCTACCGCACGGAGATTGTAGTAGACTATAATTCTATGTAGAATGAGTTAATCTATACTAATGTTTTAAGGAGGAATCATTTGATTGTTTGTTTGTTCGTTTTCATTGAATAGTCTCCGAGACTACCGAACCGATATGAAAAACTCTTTTACCATTATTAATGATGAATATTTGCTATATAATATTTTCCAAATCATTTTGATCCTTATGCAAACTTTGATAATGAGAAAGAAATATCAAAGTAAATCCTTATTTGATACCTGTCCTGACAGACGTCGTTCTGTCTATTATTATTTGCTAGTACATAAATATAATTACCTAGTTAAGGCAAAAGTCCGTTGATTACCAGGCAATGTTCTGGTGCAAAAAAATATCAGAAGATACTTGAAGTATCTGACCCCTTGTACCATACAGGCCCCGGTTTTAGTTCTTTTTTTCTTTAGTGTACGCATATAACCACAAGACACTAAGTATGTTCTGGATATGAAGTGTACGTACACTTTTAGACAATTTCTCTAAAATCCCACTTTAGTGTACGTCGCGAGTATTTCTGTGAGTACAGACAAGTCGAGCCTGCTCACCTGCCGCAGTGAGCGAGTATTGAATGCGCCGTAGCGTACAACGGTGCAATTTAACTCCGGAAGCGAGTTGTTAGGGGTGAGCTACGTCACGATGTCTGACGTATGGCCCAAGTCATAAGCCGACAGGATTTGATTGTTTTATTTATGACATAGACTAAAGCGTAGTTAGATCCTATTAACGCCCATGTGCAGAGGCCGATAAGTCGTCGGAGTAGATCCTGCACCTGCACCAACGTCGCATCGCAATAGGGGAATGAGGGACGAGGAGTGAATAGCACTCCCGCATTATAGATTGCCCTACATAGATAAATGGTCGCTCCGGAAATGGCCCCCATTCAGGCCCGAATTCAGGCCAGGGACACTAATATTACTATTGTGATCACTATTATTTAAATGATAAATATTAAGTGTCATAAGCTTTTGAAAACCTAAACTATATATTTTCATAAATTGTTTATACAATTGACCGAAAAACTATGCTCACAACTTTTAAAATTTAAATGATAATTTATTGTGAAAGAAAAATTGTAAATGTTGGCTTTGCCTGCTTCTAGAATTTTCTGCGCCTGAGATTATTTATTGTTATGAACTTCTCTAAGCTTATGCCCGTATGTATGTAATTTATGTGCCACGTGGTCCAGTAACAAGAATGTTCGGCCACAGATGTGAGATCTGCGCCTCTCCGGTCGTGTCAGATTGCCGTCCCATCGGAACAGGAGAATGGGGAAATAGAGAGCGCACTTGAGTCTGCGTAAACTTCTCTCTTCTCAATAGAGAAGGCCGCTGTAGCCTGAATTCAGCTACGACGATATTTTTTTATAGAATGTGGGCAAACGAGCAATGGGCGCCGTTTTACGACTACCGACGCCAATGAACATCCACATAACTACTATGCCATGCCGATGCCTTGTCCTTCTTCGCACCCCCTCTCCCAAAGGGCCACCGGCTACTCACAAACCGCACGAAATGCGACACTGAAGATGTCACTTTACGGCGGTATTATGTGAGCGGGTGGTACCTGTCGCTCAACGGTCGGCCCAGTTCCGTTGCATTGGTAGTGCCGTGCATAGCTTAATGCACTATGCGTACCTCTTCTTAAACATTATTACTATTATTATTATGTAAGTTTATGTGTTTGGAGATGTGTTTGCACAAAGCATGTTCGGCTATCAACTATAATACAATTCCTTTTTTTACAGTATAGGGATTCCCACGAGCACGCACAATCTTTTCCCGGAAACCGACGCGCACAGACGTGTATCTTGTCATGCAGATGTGTTACCCTCTTTTCCTATTCCCCTCCAATGGGCCACCAACTACTCACAAATAACACAAAACGCGACAGCATAGTTTACAGCGATGTCATGTAAGCGAGAGGTACCCCGGTCGTGCCGGCCCAATTCCTCTGCCATGCAGCATGGCACCATCTCTTACTCTTACTGTAACTTTATACTTTGTTGATGACGCTTATGTTAGATTTAATCACTGACCATATAAACTGAAGTCTGTACATTATCTGTATTAGATTGTATCATTAAAATAAAATAAAGAATATATCTATTAAATAGTGGAGATTGTGTAAAAATAGTATTTGTTAGTGAAAAAATAAATGATGAGCAATAAAATAATACCACAAACGTTGGAATCCATCAAACCGTTTAGACTGGAGCATGAAATATACACTCTAACAGATGTACACTGTCGAAAAGTACTGTCCCTGACACAGTTGGGTAAAAATAAATATGAAATAACTTAAATCTACACTCACCTTCATTAGAATTGGCGCGTCCGTCGGTAGGGCGATCCGAGTCCTCGGTGCCCACCAAGTTCCGTATACTGAAAGAGCTGGTCTTCCTCGCGTGTACCTCGGATATGGAGCTCCTGGTGTCCCCCTGGATCCCATTTACGCACTGACCCGTTCCGTTCACCATCTCACCGATCCCATCCTCACTTCGTCGCGTCGTCAAGTCCATTATAAACAGTTTCTGCACTTTTTTTTAATTTTCGAAAAACGAACACGCATCTCATTGTTACGTAGCCCGGCTATTCAATTCCATTTTCAAAGAACACTGTTAACGATAAAGTTATACTTTTGTCACTTTAGTCTATGATAAATTTAAATATCGAAAGGCACAAAAGGCACATGCGCCGGCGGGTAATGGCGCCGATACGCGCGCTAACTTCGCCGCTGTAGAGGCGACTGGTCCTCTTTCCTCCTCTGGTGTTACGTCGCGTCCCTCCCTACGCCCTCCGGGGCGGAGCGCCCGCCCACTTACATCATACCAGTAAGGAGGCCCGTACGACTTTTAGTCGTCAATTAGCGTACGCGCGACTTTTTCACACGATTGATTGGTTATAATGAGTCGTAATTGCGTTTATCGATACCGGATTGCGACGATCAGGTTTTTCCGTTAATTTACTTTAAGTGATTTTCTTTTTTTTACAATGAAGTCTGGTTCCAACAGAGTTTGAATATAGCGATAAAGTATGCGCTGGTTTTTTTGTATCGTTACGAAGCAGTCATGTCTTGTAAAATTTAACTATGAAATACAAACAAGTATTCTACATAATATTTCGTTATAAGTAAAATGTACAATTGATATTATTATTATTATTATTAATTGTAGCAAATAAGATCAACTGTTACTACACCAGTATCTACTGATTACTTAACTAGTCCGTCCCGGATGTGCTCATGTATAAAATAAATTAATAATACATATTTTATTAAAATAAAATATAACCAACTTTCACAACTTGTTAAACGAAGTATTTTTTTAAATTCTATTACTGAATCGTAATAGCATATGAGATACAGCGTGGTGACAGACAGACGGACAGGACGCACAGACGTACGGGTCCCGTTTTTAGTCTTTGGGTACGGAACCCCAATAATCTCTGTGTATCTATGATGTAATAGTACGAAAAGAGTAAGAGGTAGTGTCTTACTGCATTGCAGTGTGATTGGGCCCGCACGATCGAGGAGGCAGCTGCCCGTCGTTCAATTGACACCGCAGAGTTGTGCAGTGGTGTAAGTGAAGCGACAAGCTGTCGCGGTTCATGCGGTTCGTGAGTAGCCGGTGGCTCACTGGAAGGGAGGAGGAAAGGCGCATCAATGCATCTGCATGACAACAATGCGGATGTCAATGAGCATCGACAGTCAGTTGTTTATTTTTTTTATACAGAGTATAAAAAATTAAACAAATTGGTAAAGTCTATTTTGATTTAAACATGTACCGGTTTAACCGGTAAAGGGTTGGGCAAAACACACATGTGTTGCCCACCTTCGTCTTATGCCCCCACGTGAATCAACGGTTACTCAGAAAACGCATCCTGCAAGTAAGTGGTACCTCCCCAGTCGTATTTTAGCATGGCACTACCTTTTTCAAGACAAGATGTATTGTTGTTGATTGAATCTAGGCGAAAATCATATTATTAAAGGACCACTGTTCACTTCGATATTCTTGTGATAAATGTATCGATAGATAAATTGTAAAGATAAGTTACACTTAGTGATAGGCTGCGAATAATTATTGTCAATCCGTGAATCACAATTTGAGCACATAAATTGAGATAGCCTCAGAGGCCTTAGTCGAATTAGTGGCTGTGTATTAGTAGATTTAGGGTTGCCACAACTTAGTTATGTGTTAACATTGCAACTACGAAAAGTGTTTATGCATAGTTAACATGAAGCTTTAATAATGAAAATTATATTATTATCACGTGAACATCTCTACATTCGTGTACGTATAATGCACATAGAATATGGAAGTGAAGCAGATTAAAAATTGCATTTCTTCTAGGCCCAAAAATACATTTTTTCAAACGAAAGAAGAACAGAAACGTCCCTTACATGACATATTACTTTATAAAAATATGAAATTGTAATGTTAACATTTATTTCCAACTATTCAATTCAACTAATCCGGGCTGATTTCTATATTTTTTAGATTATTCCGTTCACGCTATTGGGATATTCGCTATATGACGAAGGCCTGTGTACATCAGTGGACACGATCGGCCGGCTGATCATGATGATGACATATTGAAACTTTCACATTTAGAATATCACGAGGATTTTAGTGACAATTGGTAACCCTATCAAAAGTCGATCTTGAATAGTCATTTCTCGTTGTGTTCACAGAGCGATACATTCTTGTTAGCGTTCGATCTGCGGCGTTGCTCGGGGCGGCGCGACCGAATATATTGCGTTTGTTTGTTCCTACATCAGTTAATTACGAATATTAATTAAAATTTGGATATTTGTAATCCTACTCCAGCGATTAAAATAAATAAATACTTGGGAATTGCCCATAGCTATCCGGCGAGTTCAACTAATGTTATAAATGCCAACATTTCGTATGCTGAATGTTATGCCTTCACAAAGAACTGATCTTTCCCTGGGGATGGATAGCCAATACATAAATTAACTAATGTTCTAATTGAACTATCTAATTGCGCTTAGAGGTTTTTTACTTTCTTTGGTCGTCTTACAAGATTATGCGGGAAATATCAAGAAGTTCGGATAACGGACGGAGTCACATCAACATCTCCGCTGGGTGTGCGATGTCCATGGGCGATGCTTAACGAAGCAGTGATAAATGTTGACATAACTATGTAAACATTTGATATATTATAATAAGTTTACTCGAATCTTAACCCGGAGATTATTTTAATGAGTGACTTATTGACTACCTTTATGGATTTTATCGCGGTCCACCCGTGGTTGCTGTGAATCTTCTGAAACGTCGGGCTAATTAAATAATTAAATAAACCGCGATAAAATCCGTAAAAGTAGTTTTATTGTAATGGCATGTAAGAAAAAAACATATCAAATATCAATAAATTAATTATGAATATCAAATAATGTTAATGTCCTTACCGTTGTACTCGCTAGCAACCGCTTCATTCAACTGGATCAGGCCACCATCTGTCCAGCTAAATTGGTCTTAATTGCGAAGGCAATTAGGCCTAACATATTCCGAAAAATATAATTATAATGAATAAGTATAGTAAGCTTTAACAATTTACTGACATGTGCTAATTTGGTCATTATAATAAATGTGTGGGAGCTGCAGAGTGATCTCACCGAGCCCGGCCCGGCCACAGTCAACCGGGCGGCCATTTGCTTTGCCATCTAGTTGGAAGCTAATGACGACGAATTAATTATAACTGGTGATCGCACGTAGATTAAAATTAGATCTTAATTATAAATGTGCTTTATTAATGGTGTTGAATGAAAACGAAACGACATTGTCACTTACACGTATGATATGTGTTTACGCATGTGTGCGTGCCACAGATTGCGTATCTTTTTATTCAATAAAAAATCTAATGCATATTATATTGAAAACACCAGCACCGCTACGAAAAACAGGGCCGGGGTTACACGAGTACCACGGGGTCTCATCCACGTAACCCCGGCCCTGTTTTTCGTAGCGGTGCTGGTGTTTTCAATATATGCATTAGATTTTTATCCATTAAAGCCATTGATGTGCAACATTTAGTTTTGTGGTGATCTTGTAGGTTTAGTAACAACTAGTAGCGTAACCGTAGAGTCTGACTCGCGTACCCCGCATACTCCGGTTCTATTTGTCATAGTGCGTGTCATATATGTCGCAGTCGGATCTAAATCGTCATATTTCATTACGGCTAGCTATTTTCAAAAACAGGGCCGTTGCTGGCCAACTATTAGCCGGATTGAATACGGCTGAGTGAAATGCCGCCAGAAAGTGTTCGACGTTAAATATTATTCAATAAAGCTAGCCTTATTGAACTAAAGTGGGTCATTATCAGTCTCTTTGGCACGTTTCAGTTCCTAATTTTAACATTCGCGGCATTACTTAGCACCACAACAACAATGGCGTCGATTGTCGAGTGCAGAGAAATAAAAAGCTATGTCCAGATACGTTCGCAGGTTTAGCCTTTAATTTCTTTTTTCTGGTTAATTTAATATTCTCATTTACACTTGAAACACTTGGCCTAACTTTAATACCTTGTATAGATCACTATCCGTATTGAAAGAGGCCTATGTCCAGCAGTGGACCGATAGGGGCTGATAATGATGATCGATCACTATCACTGCCTGAAATTTAATGAGGCCATATTAAAGGACGTCTTCTAATGACAATGCACCTAACACCTAATCATTGGTCCGCCACAAATCAAATCGGCTCTGTTTTTGAAAATGGCTACCGTACAGTAATAAGGCGATACTGACGTAAAGTGACATCTCTTCTGTCGTATTCTGTATTCTGTTTTTATCATATTTTATTAGGAAAACAAACATCTACATTGTTACTTTATACGTAAACTATTCACAATTAACACGCTTCCACATTTAGTTCGCTTTGTGTAGCCGTTGGCCTATTGGAGCGGAGGAGGAAAATAGTTCAAAGTTCAATGCATCTACATTACAATAATGCGGATGTCTACGGCGCCGGTAGTCGTCAAAAGGTTCCGATTGTTCGATTGCCCCGTGTACAATGAAAAAAAATATCCGAAAGAATTTTGCAAATTGGACCAGTAACTCCTGAGGTTAGCACACTCAACCGCACAAAGTTTTCAGTTTTGTAATAATAAAGTATGTATTATAAGAAAGTAAACCATCTGCTGGTGACAGGTGATAAGCGCTGTCGGTGTTGTCAACTAAACGAGTATTGAATTAAACACACATTTCAATTTTTAATTATTGTACCCCGATTATAATTAAGTGGTGCTAGACTAACGTACACATACATCGAACAGGCTATTTTGTTGTACCCTGCAATCGTTAATATTTAAATTTTGACGCATATAAGTTAATTGCAATACATTTACATATTACGTATAGTTTTAATGTATATATTCTCATGTATTTTGCGAAATGGCAGAATGTAGAATATGACTTGAAGATAATAAATACGGAATTTTAACAATCAAACTGTGTATCAATCTCTGTCCTCCGAAGAACGGCTCAAAATAATGTTCCTTTGATACATTGAAATGTTATTGCACGTATATAAGTTACCGCCTTTTGTTGTTGACGCAGGGAAATGCATTTACGCGCCATCACCGGCCCTGGGTGGGCGTGATGGGCCAATGGCGTATGGGGTCCAGGGCACATAATAGTGAATATCCGCTAATACCACCGCGAGTGCCATAAATCCACAGCCTTTGGTGAGGTGCCCCGGAATCACACATCATCAGTCAGTCAGGCTAGTCAATCCCGTAAGAAACAGTACCACATCCACAGAAGGTTTGTCCTGCATCACCAGGCCACCAACCCATTACCCCGTGCACAAAAGCGTCTCCGCCTCCTCTTTATTCCCGTCTTCTTATAGGAGCAGCCTTCTCGGTTTGATTGACTTCGCTCAAGGTGTCTGGGTTCACCCAGGCTACTGAGCATCATAGCCACGACAAGGTTTGAACCATGGTGGGGAGAACTCACAGCCTTAATATAATAAGCGGTGGTACTGCTACCGCGTATGGGAAGTTTTTCTCTTTAATATAAAATATTTTTAATATGTATCTTTAGGATAACTCAATTATAATTACTACTCGCTCGGCTCGCTATGAGAATCTGTCTCAGTTCTTCTTAATTCTTCTTATGAATATTTCGCCTAGTCTTATACACGATGTCGTAAGTGGTCGTTCCTGGTCACCGGTCAGAGCATACCGGCGAAGGTATCATATCATATACATACACACATGTATCTAAAAGCGACTAAAACTCCACCTCTATGAGTGCGTTTTTGAGGGTAGATTACGTGGGTGGCTACTAGTCTAATGTATAAAAACACTGTGTATAAAACAAATTGTTTATAACTAAACTTACTCTTCCGACACGTTTGGGCAATTTCAATGAGTACTTTACTGAAATATTCAAGAGAATTAATTGTGAACTATATTTCTACCTTTTATCTCTATATTTATTATCTTCTGAATAAAAACTTCCGCAGAGGTAACCGCGGGGCGCAGCTAGTATATAGTTATCGTAAAGGATATTTGGTATTTCTTTCGAATATATCAAATTGAAACAGAGCTCCAGTTGTCGATGAATATTGTAAAACGAACACAATAATAAATTAACACGGATTGTAACACGGAAGAGACCCAAAATACTTTACATTTTTAATTACTAAATTTAATATACATATTAAATTACTTGCGGATATACCCGTCCGGTACCCCCGTCTGTGAGTATATCAGAAAATTAGGACCCTTTAATGAAAATAAAATTATAATCTATTGTGCGTCCGCCATTATTTACATTTGCCAGTCTTGGAGGCCATTGTAGGAGCGAGGGTGCTAACATTCCAAGGCTACGGTACCCCCGCGACCGAAATACGACAAGTCATTTAATTTAAAGTTGTGTTAAATAGGTAGGTAGCGTAATAAAAAAGGTCTAACGAGCTCCGATTAACGTTATTAGTCAGCCAACATTTAGGTTTACATAATAGCCCATTAATTTGCATGCATGAAACGTATCGGGCATGCTGTAATGATTTCAAGTGCGCACACATTATGGGGCCATTTAACAACTTGTTTTTATTTATATACGCTTAAATATCATAATTACGCTCCAAAGTCCATCGTTGACCTTACCAAATTTCTACCTTCTTACTATACGAGTCCATGACGGTGTGTCCTTTTCCCTAACTAATCAAACTTCGTCAAGATGATTTTATAGATACCGCCGGTCCACCTCACCTTCAGTCAAGACAGTTTAAACAAAGAGTATTTTAAAAGAACCGAGGAGGATTTATACAAGGGCGGACGAGTCGACAGGAAACTGGGACAGGAGAAGTTTGGCGCCATCAAACTTTTATGTCGGTGTGGCTGTACTGCGACACAACTTACTTGCACTGAGGGGTCCGCTCTTTGTAAATGTCTTATGAGAAGAAGGGACTGAAGAACAGGGGGAGGCGTTTTTGCACATTGTGCTAGGATCGGGGATGGGAACCTCACCCCATTGCACTGTCTAGCTGTCGAAGTGTCATGATGATTTGTAGTTTCGAAGTGCATCAAAAATGTTGCCACTTATAGGGGACCAACGAGCAATCGGAGCCTTTCAACGACTACCAACGCCCATGAACATCAGCATAATTATGCCGATGCGTTGCCATCCTTTTCGCCTTCCCGCCCTTCCCCGATGAGCCACCAGCTACTCACAAACTGCACGAAACGCGACACCGTATGTGTATCAAGTGAGCGAGAGGATACCTGCCCGGTCGTGCTGGCCCGATTACGTTGCATAGGAGAATGTAGTGTCATGCACCATGCATGACACTACGTCCTCCTATGCAGTATGGTACTACCCCTTAAAGAAATTAATTAGTATTCGGCACTATAATGTGCTGTGAGCCAGACACAACACTGGACACCACTCAAAACATAATTTGAAAAAACATTGTGCCCATGATGTATAGCCTTGCCACCTATGACACCTTGGTTCTCTTTATCTTGTCTAGTCGTGGGTGTGCTAGTATATCTACTGGACTTGCGAGTTGTGAATGTACTGGCACACCTCTGTCTACCTCTTCTGGTAGTAACAGGTGGTAACTGACGTGAAGGTACTTTTTTCTAACATTGTGTACTTATATAACCACTAACAGGCTCATTAGTATCGAAATAGATATCAAATGCATTATTTGAACAAGAACAATTAACACGTTTCAGAATTACATCCTAATGAGTTGAAAATCTTCTGTTACGGAACTGATGTTTTTAATTATGAATTAATTATAACTCGTTCCTTGGTTGAACTGGAGATCTTCGACGAGGAAGTTCACCTGCTAGTCCACCAGCTCTACGTTACCTACTCTGCGGTACAGGTACAACTTCCGCGGGTGCCAGCGGTCTTCTTTTTCAGAGTGTCCTGGACGTGTCAGCGACAAGCTCACATGATAGTGGCGTAAACTAAGTGTTTCGTGCGATTTGTGAGTAGCTGGTGGCTCATTGGAGGGGATTAGGAATAGAGGAAAACGCATTATGCAGATGCAATGTCCTCTATTATACGGATGTTTATGGGGCTCGGTAGTTGTCAAAGGACACCGAATGCTCGTTTGTCGCCCTAAAATATTAAATACCATTGCTTTATTTGACCCCGGTTCCATCAATCGAAACTCTTACGCTCCACTTGAAATGAGACACCTACAGGGTACGTTTTGGTGACTATATTTAAGTTTACATAAGGAAAATATGTACATATTTACTTTTTTTCTTAAGTTTAATGCTACAGTTGCTTGGCTGTCTCATTGTGTCTGGTGCGAGGGACAACCACCTCACAAACAAGTGCTCTCATTGTGTCTGGTGCGAGGGACAACCACCTCACAAACAAGTGCTCTCATTGTGTCTGGTGCGAGGGACAACCACCTCACAAACAAGTGCTCTCATTGTCATCTTTACAAGCCCTCACAGTCCTCTGCTTGACACAGACCTCTTTCAATGTACGCCAAGAGGACCGTTCCTACATTCGTCCCGAACTGACAGTTGAGACTGGTGAATCCTCGACCAACAAATACATGTTTTTCCCAAACAAAGTCCCTAAGAAAACTCATAAGGTCATTATATATTGCAGATGTATAGTTTTGATGACTATATAATGTAAACATTATTGTAATGAAATATTTAAATACACGATTAAGTATATAACAAAAGCGAACTATAATTAATATTGTATTGTATATCTTAGTAACTATAAATATATATTCAGCTTTATACAATAATAATTAACCGTATTATGTGAATATTTCACATAACACTGTTAATTATTTATATCTTATATACATTTTAGTTTTTCGTATATCGTTTATATTAATTACAAATGTATAATTGTAACTAAAGTTTAGATTATAACGTCTTATATTGCGATGAAAGAAAATTGGATGTTATATGTAGGGTTGCCAACCGCACTTCATAATAAATTAACAAAATAATACTAACTAGCTGGCACCTGCCTCTTGTTTACACAGTGATGTGAAGAGATAAACACCTAGAACTTTGTGTTTCAACTAATGAGGGAATGGGGTAAAGAAGAGTAGCGCATCTGCTTATGTTCATGATATACGAGTAAACACTCGTATATCATGAATGGACGTTGGTTATCATTCCACCATCAACATTAAAAAAAATTCTTTACGAGTTAATTAATTTATTAACACTTTTCTTTAAGTTAAGATACTGTACTTTAGTTGAGAAGTAATAATAATTATTAAACAGACACTTTATTAAATAAAAATAATTCCTGCCGTCCCCCTTTTTTCACAATATATAATTATTTTTGTCACCTTTCTTTTCCAATATTGATGTTTTAATTAGAACAAAAGTGGCAACCCTATTTGTGTCCATTTTCAAAAGTCCGAGCCCAAGTTGACTCGTAGCATGAACACTGCGTCGCTTCCCGCCTGGCGCCAGCTTCAAAGAGACGAGGCCAGCGGGGAGCCTCTCTCAATTATATCGAAGGCCGAAACTGATTCTATTTGTATGGTAATGCACTCATTACCAGAGACAAAAAGGCTAGGGGTGGAGGAAATGTGAAGATTTATGGTTTGTTAAATAAAAAGTCACCCGTATGTGGATTAATAAACGTGGAGGAATTTTTGTTAACGGCCTATCACGCTGAGATTGATCTTGCGCGCCATTCATGTGTTCCATATTCGAATTGGTACAGTTTTTTTAATATTAAATTAAAAATAAACTCTTGAGTTTTTATTAATTGCCATGTATAAATTGGAGTATAACTAACATATTTTGATATAACTAACAGTTGTCCTAGAATGATAATAATGCCGACAATAGCCAGAGTCTTTTTTCCTTTTCGGACCTGAACTTACGCTGTGGAAGCGAAGAGAAGCCAACACAGCTTCATCGGATTACCAGGAGTGCTCGTCTGGCGACGCGACTAGGTTTGGGGTCGGAAGAAGGACCGACCCCCCTCCCTCCCACAGATGGGGGAGACGCATCCCGATATAAAAGTGTTATTATTATGGCCAGAGGGACCAAGAGGTTCCTCTTCCCCAGACTCCGACGTGCGGGGCAGCTCGCGCGCGTTAGATAAAGTCGGCACTGACGTGAACCTTTGGCTCATGGAGAGAACCACGACCGGGTATGTTCAGGGTGGTTGCAGCTTACACCTTCAAGAGCGAAAAATACTTTTTTTTTACTAAATATATTTTGATGTTATTCCTGATTGTTATCTATATTTGTGCCAAGTGTCAACCAAATCCGTACAGTAGTTACTTCTAACATGTTACCTACATTAGAACGTCCTTACTTAATTATTTAAGGGAATCCGCAGTCTCCATGGCCGGGGTAATAATTTAATATATTAAATAGATGAAGCTGTATCAGGCTTCTCTTCGCTACCACAGAGCAAGTTCAGGTCCGAAAAAATGATATTAAAATATATTAGAACTAGTACCAACAGTTAATCAATGATTGGTTTATGGTCACATGGGTTGATATGAATAATTATTAGTTAAAAAAAATCATAAAAAATCAATTCAGTGCCGCGTTTCGTGAGGTGCCCCGGAACTACAAATCACCAGGACACCTCGATGGTTAGATAGTCCCCTGAGGGACCGACGCAACCTCCCCGGTCGTGCCGGCCCAATTCCGTCGCACAGGAGGATGTAGTGTCATACACTACACTCACTGCCTCTTCCGAATTTCCTTTGTTATTATTGATTGATATACTTAAGAATAAATGCTAATATAATCATAATAAAAGAGCGACAAGGCCCAACATAATTGTTGATTACAGTACGGGTGACTGGTGTAGACCGAGCTGCTGAGATGACATCTTTTTATGTATTCCAACTTGAGGAAGACCCTCAAGAGAGTAGAGAGGCCTTTGCCCAGCAGTGGGATAGGGTAGGCCACTAATAGTAATAATAATTAAATTTTGACAGTTCTAGTTTTATTTATAGCGTTGATGATGATGAATTATAATTATTTCTCATGATTCACGAATTCATATAAGCCTTTACACAGATAGTCGCAGCTTGTAGTTTTATTGCTAAGTACTTAAGCATTTTAGATCCCACTTAGGTAACTAATGATATCCGTCATCGAATATGTTTAACTTAACTATGTATTAAGTTAATAATTATTCATAGTCACAGAAAACGCGGGTCCAAAGTACTATTTTTACACTTATTAATAATTAGTTGTGATATTCCTTTGTTATACGCTGACCTTTTGCAAAGGATAAATGTTATCATTATAATCAGCTTGAATATATATAATTAATGTAAAATAAGAAGCATTTCTGCAATTTTATGCTTTAATTTTAGCAATCCGTTAAAAAAATACCGCTGTCAACCATTCTGTCCCGTATATGCTTCTACTTGACATTATTTAATTAACAGTTGAAATATAATCATATTACACGTTTTTTGTTAGGTCAAGCTGTAACAATATTACCGTGTAATAAAATCTAACAATCTGAATTACACTCACTTCTAATTGTTGTTTCATCAGGAAACTTGGCAATTATACGTAGATTAGATGACAATACAATACTACGGGATATGGAAAACGTGTTTTCCCCACACGGTTCAAACCTTGTCGTGACGGTGGGGCTCAGTAGCCATGGGTGAACTCAGGCGAAGCAAATTGAGCCGAGGGTCTGTTCTTTATACCCCTCTTATAAGAGGACTAAAAAAAGCAATAGGAAGAGGCGCTTTTGCGCACGGGGCAAGAGGCGAGGATGGGAACCTCAACCCATTACACTGTTCCAAAGTTGGTGTGGCGACCCACACCAACTTTGGAACAGTTCGCTTGGCCTGAGTTCACCCATGGCTACTGAGCCCCACCGCCACGACAAGGTTTGAACCGTGTGGGGAAAACACGTATTCCATATCCCGTAGTATTGTATTGTCATCTAATCTACGTATAATGCCAAGTTTCCGGATGAAACAACAATTAGAAGTGAGTACACTCACTCTCTCAATTCAGATTGTTAGATTATATTACACGGTAATATTGTTACAGCTTGACCTGACAAAAAACGTGTAATATGATTATATTTCAACTATTAATTAAATAATGTCAAGTAGAAGCATATATGGGACAGAATGTTTGACAGCGGTATTTTTTTAACGGATTGCTAAAATCAAAACATAACATTGCAGAAAACATAAAATAAAATATAATATTGCAGAAATGCTTATTATTTTACATTAATTATATATATTCAAGCTGAATATAATGATAATATTTATCATCATCTGGACAGCATCAAATGATGGGTGGGAGGGATCCCAGCCATCGTTTGAGGGCGGATTAAAACTACCCTGAAGTCGGTTCCCAAAACGAAACGAAACTTGGAGATTGTAAAGTAACCAAATAAATTGTGTTTAAAATCTGCTAGTGGAAGGTCAATTGAGTTTAAAAGTAATCTGTAGACCCCTTATTATTAGTCTAAAAGAGTGTTAATTACTGTGTTAACATATTACATTTATCATAAACTAGTAATGCTACGCGGTTTACCACCCGTACTTCACCCCAAAACCACCCTTAGGTTGTGTTTCTTAAAAAAACATTCTTGTCGGACGCCTGGACTTAAAAGTACCAAATTTTAAGTTAGTAGGTGTTTTAGTTCCTTAGAGTTTGTGAATTGTCAGTGAAGTAGTGTTGCGCTTGTATATACCTACATATAGATAGATTTATCCACGTTATGTTAAGAAAGCTGCCGTTTGCTACATAGTTTAATTTAATATAATAATTGCTGATTTTAGTTCACTTGGCATAATAAAAAATCTTGGTAAAAGTTGGAAGTTTTACTTTTTCGTCGGTTCTAAGTAAAATAACGTCTACACATGTTACTCAAGCTTATGATAGGTATACACTCAAGGTTTTAAAGGCATTCCTAAATTAAAGTAAGGCCGAAAATAATAACCATAATACTCCATGTTAGACATCGTTGAATATGAAAAAACACAACATAATAGTTCACTTCGACCTATAAGTGCTTATTTCAGATACATAATTACATTTGAGGCCGGTAACATAGGTACCTGTTAAAGTCGTTTTTTTTTGTTAACGCAGGGAAACGCATTTACGCACCTTCACAGGCCCTGGATGGGTTCCAGTGGTGTGTGGGATTCGCGGCACGTGATAGTGTCGAATACCCACAAAAACCACCGCCAGTGCCATCAGTGCCGCCCTTGGTGAGGTGCCCCGGAACAACAAATCACGAGAGTACCTCAATGGCTAGTCAGCCCCCTAAGGGACCAACACGGTAGAGTGGTGGCAACCGCAGATGGGGTTGCCCCGCACTACAGGACAACCCCCACCGACCTTGGGACAGTGCAGTCGGAGGCGGGTGAAGCAGTGTAACGAATCAGCATATTGAGCAAGTGTTTATGGCCATCACTATTCATCAAATCGCTTGTAGGGTAAACCTATACTAGAGAAAAATTACTTACCCTAAAAATTAAAGGAATAATAAAATATTTTTTCTAAACAACAATAAAAAATTGTAAATCAACAACACGTCGGATTTCAATCACATCGCATCAATACCATTTTTATTAATACAAGGTGCAATTATACGAGAAATGTAAATAGCTGGGCGCATAGAAGAGACCGCCGAAGACGCGAGTCACGCTCCACATTGGACCGGAGAGGCGTTTCAAGAGAGCCGGTCGGTCCCTACCGTTGTTGTTGTTGATTGAGGTGCCCGCGTTATATCAATAACATTAGCACTACTTTGTAAATGATATTCTGACTGTTTTAGAGATACGTCCACATATTCATACCGATGCAGGAATATATTTGAACTAGAGAACAAAGCATAACTGTATTTACCCAGTACGGTATTCCGATTCTTTAATTAAAATTATGAAAGAAATATCCAAATTTCATAAGAAATGGAAAACTTATGGTAGAATAAGTGACTCCAATACGTTCTGTCTGCTGCGAAAACTGAAGAAAAAATATTTGCTAGCTGTTATAAGAGTTATTTGCAAAGTAAGGAATAAATTATTAGTATAAATATTAAAAGCTTCTGGACTTATATGGAATCTAAGAGGCCCAGTTCCGATATTCCTAATACTATTTCATATAATAACATCTTTGTCTGCAGGAAGCGATATTTGTAATAGATTTCATTAATATTTTCAGTCTGTTTATGAGCCAGTTTCAAATTATTCAATCCCAACCACTAATCCTCATGTTACTTACAGTTCTGACATTATTTGTCACATTGATTCGATTGATTTATCTACTAACAACATGATGATATATTTAGGTGCCTTAAACATCAGTAAGGGATCAGGGCCCGATGGGATACCCCCTGTGTTCTGTAGATCTTGTAAGAACCAACTTGCACAACATTTGCCACTTCTTTTAAAAAAGTCTCTCACAAGTGTTATAATGCCTACCAAATGGAAAAAAATTATATATCGTCCCAATATTTAAATCTGGCAATATACACAACATAACTAATTATAGACCTATTTCTAAGCTAAATACGATAAGGAAATTGTTTAAAAAAATAAATGTTTACATTCTCCCCTAAGTAGCCTTTTTAATCTACCCGAACATCACGACTTTGCAACTTAAAGATCAACCGAAACAAATTTATGTGAATTTGTTCATCGGGTTGGCTATGCCATGGACCAAGGAAGTCAGGTTAATGTCATGTACACCGACTACCCCAAGGGATTTGATAAAATGTCACATAAGATTATAATTAACAAACTCGAAGCTTTGGGGATTCATGGTGAACTTCTACGTTACATTGACTTTTACCTCCGTCAAAGAAGTCAAGCTGTGGCTATCGAAGGGTATTGCTCGTCATTTGTACCTGCAACTTCTGGGGTACCACTGGGTTCGCACTTGGGGCCTCTGTTATTCAATCTCTACATTAACGATATCATCTCTAATTTCGAAAATTCGAATATACTTCTTTACGCAGATGATATGAAAATTATTTCTGTTGTGAAACCTTTAGACGAGTGCTTAGCCCTACAAATGGATTTGAATAATGTATGTAACTATCGCGACCTGAATCACCTAAAATTAAATGTACAAAAATGTAATGTCATTACCTTCACTAGGAAACGACAAACATTAATATATAAATATCAATTAAATGGCGAAGCGAATTCTTATAAGGATCTTTGTTAGAAATTTAGGTGCACATATAGACTCGAAACTAACTTTTCATTCGCACATGGATCTTATCGTTAAAAAGGCTTATCGTATGTTAGGATTCATTATGAGGATTTCGCGAGAATTTGGCTTTTACTCAAGTTATATAATATTATTTAAATCTTTTATTGAATATTGTTCTGATGTTTGGAATCCACAATACAAAGAATATAATAAAAAGATTGAGGACATAAACAAAAAAATTATTAATCATGTGAATCGCAAAAGTAAATTTCTTCTAAAAACCGATTCCAAATAACATAGCATTCAAACGCTGTATTTTCGCAGAATCGAATGCGCTGAAAAAATCAGCTATTCTTATATAAAATTGTTAATCGTCACGTCCTCATTTCTGTTAAGCCAAAGAACTATATAGTGCCCACGTATCAGTTCGCGAATAAGGAAATCTTATAATATCCCTAGCATCAAAACCGTGTATGGCGGTAACACCCTCATTCCCCGTGCAACTTCATCATACAACAAATCTTTCCAGTCGATTGACCAGTTTTGTTGTTCACTTGTTTCTTACAAGACCAGCATCAAAGAATTGACATGCGACGTTTGTGAATTGTAGGATACACCTGAAATTAATCACTTCTGAATTTGTAGTTGTTTTTTCGTTTGTTCACCCATGTTTATTAATATGTGTATCATATATTCATAGCTTCATTATTTTTTAATAGTACATAAAAAGGTCTTTATGTCTATGTTTTAACTGAAAATTTGTATATTGTTTTTTTTCTTTTTTCTATTTTAAATGTAAATTTTAAACTCCTTTTTGAGCTGTACCAGTGTAAATTATTTGTGGACACAGTTTTGGTTTTTGTGATATGTTAATCAATTTATCTATACATGCTTTAACAACTGTTTGTGTTCCATGAAAGTAAATAAAATAAAAAAATAAAAATAGAGTAAAGTTCTATCTCTAGGAACTAGAACTAATACATAGAAGTATTATTAGTGTATGATTTGTGCTACTACTATGAGTACTAGATTTTCAAGATGATGGAATTATGTAAGCTACGAGCGTTATGTAATGCTAACTGTAACTTTTGTGAGCTTCAGTCCAACGTTATATGTGATCCGGAGACTCGGGCCACTTTTTTATCACCTAAATGAAACCTTTTTCGTTCCCTTTTATCTGAAATTTTACCACTAACATTACCCACGTTTATACAAGTCTATGCTGGCTGTGTCATTTTATATTTGTACCTAAAAATGAGCGAAAAAGTGCTGATATAATTAATTCACGGTGATAGTGACATATGGTGCGAGAACCCCTTGCCAGAACGTTATGATATACGGAACCGAGCCATAATCTCAGCAGCCCAATAAATTAGACGCGGCATCAAAGACGCAAGTCATCGGTACTCAATCTGTGTGTCTCACAAGGCACCGCCCAGCCGTGACGTCACATGATCTGTATTATGTACTCAAGCATATGGCTTTGCAAAATACATTATCATGTACTAGCAATCATCTGTGTTATTATATACCTATGTTTTTGAATTTTATTCGTTTATTCGGTATTTAACAAAACTTAATCAAATACATAGGCTCACAAATTGCTTACGCAATTTGACTGTGAGATCTTCAGTCTCAACTTATACAGTGTTATAAACAAGTAGTATGCAAATATATTAACTTAAACTATTTAGTAGATATTTTTTAAGTTCACGTGTAAACTTAACTTTATTGTCCTGTGTCCTGATGTCAGCAGGCATTCCTTACCCGCTTAATACTTTTAAGCGGGTAAGGAATGCGCCTTTTGAACGTTCTGTCACCATAGTAATTACTCGCTCTAGGCACTTCATATTTACCTGCCGACATCGATCTGGTAGAGTATTTATTGACGACCCGTGAGCCACTCCCCGGACTATCTATCATAGTTATGAGCTAGTACTAAATTTTTCTTTTTAAGCTAATGGGTAGGATTTTACATATTTTATATAACTTATAATAATTTATTTTGCAGCTATCTTTTTTTTATTTGTTAAAGTTGATAACAAGAAATAACAATACACTCCGTATTGTTATTTCTTGATGGAAATTCATTATGACTTAAACAAAGTTCATTATACTCTTTATACTATTTCCACAAATTTATTAATTTAATATATATATATATATATATTACTACCGGTTTCGAATAATTCATCGTCAACTAAAAATTTTTAAAATCTATTTCGGAGTGACTCTAATCAAGCAAGGCCATACACAAGACAGCGAATAGAAGAAACTATGATTACTAGGACCCTGGTACAGATTCTTCTCCTGAGCACATTATGTGTTGGCTTGATTTTATGTGACCGAGTGATTTTATGTATTGGTGCGGCTAAATTCATTGCAAGAACTACCTTTCACCTGCCTAGGCATTGTGTGTGCACGCATTAGTCGTGACTGATCCTACTTAGGGGTTTTCTAGAAAAGAGCTTATTCGCTCAAAGGCCGGCATAGCAACTGCGAAACCTCAGGTATTGCATCTGTCTGTGGGCGTCGATCACTTTTTCGATGCCTGTTTTTGTCCCATCTATATTAATGCAAAGTTGATGAGTTTCTTAGTTTGTATGTTTGAACACGCTACGACTAATACGTCTTAAATACTAATATAAAAATAATACCTCTTACACTCGTGGACGTACAGATTTATTACATAGGACCGTTAATGTTCGCCAAAAAGATACCGTTGTTAGTAATTCCGTAACGAACACTAAGGCGATGCCACCTGCAGCGAGCGCCATGCTGCGGCTACAAGTAGCTAAATCCTATTGAACTTTGGCTATATACAAGAGACTGTTATTGAGCGCTACTTCCAACTCGTAAAGTGAAATAATAATTTTAATATGTAATGTTCCGAGTGGGCGGAGCCTACGGGAAAGCGTAATAGCGTCGCATCTTTTACTTCATCGAGCGACGCGTTTGCAGATCCTTTACAGGACCGTTATCACGTAAAATTATACCGTCCACATACCGAGACAATCAGTTTTATGTGTATAACGTCTTTCCTCTAGATTGCCGGCAATTTTTATGTAAGTGATCTCGAGAAAAGGGACGCTAGTAACCCATACAGTGCGCTATTTCATTTCTGTAGCTGTTATCTATATTTTTAATAGTGATATCAAAATCAACATTTAAAAAGAACTTTGCTTCCTTAGAAATAATCATAAATTCATTCAATGTCCTCACGTCAGCTTCCAGTGTATGTATTTAAAAAAACTTTTGTTTTATGTATTTTCACAAATACTACGTTATGGCATAGTATATAGCGTAGTACTTGCGAAAGTGCAGTTATGTTTATATTTATAAGCTCGTAGATAATATTATTTACATTTTCACTTTCAGATTAATTTAACTCGAAGCAAAATAGCTTGCTTGCAAGCTTTTACATGTAAAAAGGATATTTTTTTTCTACATAGACAGCTATAGATGTTATTGTGTGCTTATTGATTTTTATTGCTAAATTGGGATGTAGCAGTAGGTCAGCCATATGGCCGCTGCTAGCTCACACTGCTTTCCAGATATGTTAAATTTACATCATCTAATTTCTTGACATTCATGAATGACGTAAAAAAATAGTTAAAGTGATTTTATTATAAAATCATCTATTGTTAAAACTGCTGACTCTCACCGTTTGTTCTGCGAGTAATTTTATTTCTGCTGGTTATTATAAACGGTACCGTTTTGTCTAAAACATTTACAATCACCGCAACGAGCGGTGTACACGCCCCCTAATTCAATTTACATCGTAGTCGGTGGCTGCACTGTCGGGCACAAAACTGTTTAACTGTTAAATTAAAATTTAAGTTTCATATGTCCCTAACATTAGCTACAATCAAATGTATTTTTTTTTTTGATTATTATGTTTCTATTATCTAGATTGTGATCTCCCCATACTGGAAACACAAATATTATAATTTCACTTGCCTTAATTTAAGCCATGAAATATGTAAAAATAAAAGAATAAAATTATGACGGCAGCATTACGTTATCAGTAATAACATATTATTACATCGATTATTATATAACAAAGTGTACAACACAAGGAGCTACTTTGGATTAAGTCCGTAAACATTAGAAATTATAAAAATTGAATTAAAACAAAACGATATTAAGTGAAAAAAACAGCGCGATAGTCGTTGCGCGTTGACGATTTTAGCCCTCGTATCTTTTAATATCGTTTCTTAATTCGTTAACACCAATAACTCATGTAAGACGAAGGGGTTTAGTTAGCGGCAGTAAATTCTCACGAGATGAGATGGAAAGGTGAAATAGGCCAGCAACACCATGAGGTGGTGTGCACAAGAGATTTAAGAGACATAAATGTTGTAAAGCGTTACGCTAGTGTTATACTTGATTGCTTTTTCACACGATTTTACTCGTTACATCTTTTTCATGGACCCCCAAAAAAACCAAATAATACTTTTTTCCAAACAGTCCAGCACTCGAGTGTACAGCAGCGGAATAAATGAGCCACAATGATATGCGAAACAAGGAGCTTTGTTAAGCATTTTATTTAATTTCGTAATTACTCAGAATGGGCGTCGGGCGTCTGCTGGGAGTTATTTATACCGGGGCTAATCCGCGCAGAACAAACCTGACGTAACATGGCCAACGGGAAATTAATTTTGAGCATGAAAAGTCGTTTTTTTTGTAATTATATATATCGCGTAATTTAATCATAATCTAATCAAGTGTTTTCGTATTTCGATCTAAACTTTTTTATTAATATCATACATGCCATATGCGTATACATAGAAATTACAATCCTTTTTTTTAATAGAATAGGGGGGGCAAACAAGCAATCGGAGCCTTTTACGACTACCGACGCCGCTGAACATCCACATAATTAGTATGCCGATGCGTTACCCTCCTTCCCCCCGTTATTGAGCCACCATAAACAATAATATATAACACCAACATACATACGATTTGTGGTGGCATGACGGACTATGTTCGCCTACCTCCGTGCTGAGTACCATAAGATACCAGGTACTTGATGGACGACGACAACAAGACGATGGAAATATATCCAATAGCTTTTATAAATTAATTATTAAAGATTTTTATTACAGAAATATGTGTAATGCTAAACAATTGGACATCCATGAGCGGTGGAACTGGCGTTATGGGGCACCGTACACGGCGTATCCGAGCCACGTGACCACTGAGCCAACTGATCGTTACTGCAGTTTCATACAGATTTGTCACTTGATCGCATCTGAATCTTCTGTCGTGATGTTATGGCGCATGTGTTGTCACTCAAATGATAAGGAAACAATGTTGCACACCCTAAATGGTCGCCTACATTTTTGCACGTTTTTTACACATCCATCACGTGATTCGAAATCAAATACCTTTTATGCCATCCGTTTCATACTGTTTCACGAATATTGCTAATATCACTAGTTAGTATAGTAAGAGGGAATGCCATGCTGCACTTTTTCAACTTCAGATTTAGCACATGTTTAACTTCATGTCATTACGCATAATAACTATGCGAATGTTTATAGGTGTCAATAGTCATCCAAAGGCTCCGACTCCATTATCCCCCTGTACTATAAAAGACCGAATGATCATTTCCATTGTTTTCTTAATACCCCGAACGGGAACTATTTCCACCGGACTATGCCAACGAAAACTGTGTACTTGTAATGCATTTCATATAATATAAATTAATAATTGTTGCCGTCCAACTGTTGTGATTTCTAATTAACTTAAATAATGATATAATTATATAAAATAAAATCTTTGTTTTCATGCTAATTACTCGGG
>JAFELO010001987.1:233773-251161 GCA_017140195.1 Eumaeus atala
ATAAATTCACGGTAGCAATGGTCCATGACCATTGCTACCGTGAATTTATATTTTTTGTCAATTTGTTGTCATGACAACAAATTCAATTTATGACAACAACGAATAACCATTTACTTTGAAATTTTTTTCACAGCTTTGGTTACATTATCGAAGATCCATAACGATCACAACATTTTAGAAAATGTTATTTCAGTTCGTCACAAATAATGTACATTATTTAATCCTACGATTGTTATGGTAAATTTAATTCATTTTTTTCAACGCGGTGCAGTAGTTTCGGGGGCTACTCAATGCAAACAATCAAATGTTTCCTCTTTATAGTATTAGTATAGATAAACAACGGTTTCTGCTACCGGATGGCAGTGTGACGGACTGGAGACTAAATGTATACAGTGTACTCATTAGGGACATCATAATTTTTATTTGCCTGCGTCAAGTGAGCGGTGGCAATGTTTTGGGGACTAACATTACTCATTACCATTACACCAACAAACATTAATACAAAAAGACTTTCTTTCCTTTATACCTTACCTAATTTCAATATGTTTTACCCAGTCGACACATTAGGGGTGTCCCAGCACGAGAAAAGAGACATGCATAGGAAGCCACATACATAGTCCTTTGTTGTCATATAAAACCCCATGTTATTTCTTGCGTCACTGAAAGGAACTCATGTAAATACTGGAAGAAAAAAGAAAAAAATACAAAAATTTGAACGATCGCTCAGGAACTCTGAAACAACAGATCTGCCGCTAATTACACTCGGCTCCAACTCCTACGGAACGATGCAGGCCTTGATACATAGTTCTAATCTAATCGAAAGTCTATTAAAAGATTTAATTAAGATTATAATGTAGGCCAGGAGGCTCCATAAAAAAATGAAGTTTATTTCAATACAATGGTATGTTTTGCTACCACGCTCGTCCAAATTGAGTTATCGTATCTGATGTTCGTTTGTTTTTTGCCGCCCGCCCATCAAAGGGTACCAAAAAGAAATAGCCACGTCATTAGCCTTTTGACAATAACTCCTTATTCGCCCGAATCCGGTCTTAAGCCTTTGTAATCGAGCATCAAAATGTTGATGGTTTTTATAAGTTATCAATGATTTGTTTAGATTTAATTACTTTTCATCATTGGCATTATTATACTTTCAAACTCTTAATGTTTTAAATCAGAAGAATTATAAAATTTACGTATTTTGCACAATTATGCGGCCAGTACTTGTGTTACAGGTAAATTGTGCACCTGAGGAGCAGATGAGCCATGGTCGCTCACCCGAGTGAGCTATTCAGCCCTAACGACGGATGTCGGGATGGTGGGCTGTGGGGGCTGTCGGGAGATCCAATGGATTATAATTTAAAAAAACACAAACATTGTACAGTTTGTAGATGTTACTATAAATATGAGTCGTACAAAATTTTAGATTTTATTACACTACTATCTTTTAAATTGTCTGATTAATATTGACTACGTTGTTATCTCCAACTTTTTGCATCATCATTAAGCAATGCTCAGAATTAAAACTCGAGCAATAATTATTATATATTCTCCTTAATATAATCTTTTTTACAATGTTATATTATATATTTGTTGGCTTAACAAGTTATGTATACCGTTGCAGAAATAATAAAATATATTCTTAATTACCACTCCACTTTTAAATTTCTATGCAACATTAAATTCAGTTTTACATATCACTTACATAAAATATGAAATTAACACATAGGCAGAGTGTTATAAAGTAATTAAGAATAAAATTAAAATAAAACATTTAATTGTCAGATTTTATCAAAAAGGAACCTGACGCTATAGTGACGACCCATGGGCGCTGCGGTAGCTTCGGGCACGCCGCACACCTTACGCAGAGTTCACGGGTTCGAATCCTGCTCAGGCCATGGACGTTTATCGTTTTTTTATAATATAGGGGGACAAACGCGCAATCGGAGCCTTTCAACGACTTCCGACGCCCATGAACATCAACATAACTATGCCGATGCATTGCCCTCCTTTACTCCTCTTCCCCCCCCCCCTAATTTGCCACCGGCTTCTCACAAACCGTACGAAACGCGACACCTTAGAGGTGACTTTACGGCGGTATCAAGTACTACTGACGCCATATTATTTTAATGCACGTCCTTTCCTTCGCCTCTTCCGTGGGTCTCAAGTTGTACGAAAAGCGACAGCAATGCTGTCACTTTACGGCGGTATCATAGGAGCAGCCGGCGGCCTATCGGAGGGGAGCCGAGCAGGAGGGCAACAAGTCTGCGTAACAATTATATCGATAGATTAGTTCCGGTGGCCATCAAAAGACTCCAATTTCTCTTTTACCTCTTATGATATGTAAAAAAATTATGTATATGTATGCTATGGGCATACAGAAGGTAGTTGTATAGAAATTATTGAAAAAGATAAAGGAGCCGAAATGCAGTGTTGCCGCTTGACCTTGGCATCGCCACCGAGGTCGGCCGACCACCGGCATTAGCTCGGGACTGTGACCGCAGACCAATCATCTCCGGGTGCCCTTCGCCAGTTTGTGTTCACCTAAAACCACAAACCTCTCAAACCCCATCCTAGAAAATTAGCGTTGATTCGTGGCTCAGTTTTGTGTAATTATTATTCCAAGCTAACAAGCTAACAAGCTAGTTCTCTATTGTACATTATTCAAACGACCTACTTCAAACAACGAAGCTTGGTTTAACGCAAATTTATAGACGCCGCAATTGCTGAGCAAGTAATACATTAAAAAATCCACTAAATAGTCCTTGACGTGTTCTCGTGACGCTATATTTACTACTATATATTATCTTATGTATATATAACCATCATCGATCATAAGGGAGTGAAATGGGGATCGCAGGTTTGTATAGACCTCCGTCATTCTTTAAGTTAGAAACATGAAACTTTATTTTTGGGCTACTGATTTAAAATGTTTCTGGATATTTTACCCCCAAGAGGTGAAACAGGATTTGATATTGCACACATAAGTTTAGTGTGTGAGTGCCTTATTTTTAAAGTTAGGAGCGTGAATCTTTATCAGGAGGCTTTTGATTACAATTGAATGAATACGTGTATCAGCAATTAAGAAAATTCCACTCCTAAGTAGGTAGTGACAGGAGATACACGGATGCAACGGGGCGCTGCTAGTTAATATATATTCCTTCTGATCGCTACTAGTCTCCCACCATGGTTCAAGCCTTGTCGTGGCGGGGGGGCGCAGTAGCTAGGGGAGAACCGAGACACCATGCACGAAGCCGATTGAACCGAGGTTGCTACTTTTTGTACCACTCCTACGGGAAGGAGGATTAAGGAGTTGCGGGAGGAGGCGCTCTTTGTACCCGTTTTATAAGAAGAGGGGACAGAATAATAACAGAAGGAGGTGTTTTTACGCACAGGGCAGTGTCCGAAATTTTGGCGGGATTGTCCCGTGGAGCCCAACCCCTAGGGGACCGACTGGCCGTCAAGGTATCCTGATGATTTGCAATTCCGGGGCACCTCACCAATGGCGGGAGGGCTGGTGATGCCGTGTTGGTACATACCAATACATTCAACGGAAAAAGGGATAGTAAGGTTTCTCATCTTGCTGCAAAAGCTCGGTTTGTCTGTTAGGAACACAAGTGGCAATACCTACAGGTTTGGATTATATATGTTCTGATTAGAACGATATCAGCATAAAACATTTCTGTTGTAACTGTTTGACACTATGATGGTAACTGCCTCGTGGACTAGTGCTGAGCATATTCAGCCACAAACGTGAGATTCCGAGTTCGAATCCCGGGTCGGACTATACAAAAAGTGTTATTAAGATTTTTCTAATTTTATTAACTGTCCGGAAATAGAAAGTTGGCGGTGTTACACCCCTGTGCCTCGCGCACGTTAAGCCGTTGGTCCTGCGCCTGATTTCTCTCCGGTCGTGTGGGATTGCCGTCAAACTGGAATAGGAGAATGAAGGAATAAAGAGTGCACTTGTGTCTGCACAGACACTTGTGCACTTATGTCTGCGCAAACATTTGTGCACTATAAAATGACCCGCGCAGGTGTTTCTCCCAATAGAGATGGTCGGCTAGTACGACATTATTAGTGACTAGTAGAACCGGCTATAAGACGCGCCAACTCTTTCGAATTGGGCCATTTCAGTAAGAGCTATAACGCTCTAAACCTGTGCAGTGTTGTTAAGTAATACTCCTCAGTGTTCACACACCCGTATTCACAAACGAATTTAAAGGTCGCCACTTCAGTATTGTCATGTGCATAGATTAACGGGACTCTAGGCGTGGGCGCATACTGCGATAAATCACAGTATTGATGGTGACACGGGCGTCAGTCTCGTCGCCGTAGAGCACTCCTGGCAAAACGATGAGGCTGTGTTGGGCTTCTCTTCGCTTCCGCAAGAGAAAAAGAGTCATAATTAAAAAAAGAGTCACAGCGGTTCACGTACGGTCCCTACGTGATTGATGTTGAGATGGGCAAGCGTTCGTCTCTTATAATACTAAAATAATGTATGATATGATGGCATTAGCCCTAATCTACACGTAACGCTATGAAGCAACGTCTTTTGAACGTCAAGGGCGAATCTGTAATGAATATGAAAAAGGTGAAAGTAGGTTAATAGATATAGGTTTTAGTACTTGCGTTCGCAACCCTTTCTTGGCAACAATAGCTATTCCTGTTTTTTTTTTAATAATAGCATACGTATATTAAAACAAACTGATATAGATATGTCTTACGTGCGAACTGCAGAGAGAGAAATTAACACAAAATATTTAGGAAAATCGATAAAAATGATAAAATAAGTGAATATGACTAACAAATTACTATATTTTCTTACTTTTTATAGGTGACTCTTTTTCGTACATTTATTTATGTTTATTTAAGGTTTTCAACTAAATAGTTAATCCCTGATGTACGTTATGGCCCCAAGTCACGCCAGCATGTCGCATGATGTCTGTCATCATCAGAAGACTTTCGGATACTGGACGTAGACCATATTATATTGTGTAGATCTCGGTAACTCTGACTTATAGCTCCTACTCCTATGAGCACACACGTCCCGGCACATAGAGTATATAGAGTTTTGGATTACAAAAATGCGCACGTAAATTTCACTTATCGCGTACACATTTAAAGTAGATCATTTTCTCCGACCGCGTGGTAAGAGCTGATACCTAAATGTGTATGTGTAAGTGTGTATGTACGTTTCTATGCTTCCGGCTGAAGCCTGAACGGCTAGACGGATCTTAGCGTATCTACAGTCTCGTCTTGATTATTTCATGCGGTCAGGTTTTTATGTTTCAATGTAGCTGTAGTTACGTAAAAAATGGTGATGATGATTCGGTAAAAAATGTACTTAAGTTATATAAACAATATTACAGAATTATCAATAATCGCTTGTCTCAAAACTTTCCATCGACCAGCCAATAGCTGTAATGGTGCTAGTCTCGGTTCCACAAACTGTCGGTGGTTGCGGTTTCTCACTGCCCCATTGGGCACCAAGAAGTCATGTCTCATGGAGGTGACATTTTTCAACAAGTCAGAAATTTTTCTTCATTGCAGCTTAATGAAGACACAACCGAGTGGTAGGTCCATAGAGATAATATATTTTTGGTCAAATATAATACAGATTTTATAGTCAAATATAGTAATGCATTTTCACTTTCTGTATAAACCAGCGCGGGCATTCGAGATGACTATGAGGGCATAGGCAATATAATAAATAGTCAGGGGACATTGCTGTCTCTATGTGACCAATTTTCTCAATACCTACTAAATGGATTTTCATGTCATTTTTGCCCTTGATTAGAGCGTTCCCTACTTAGTGTATAACTTCTGTCTGTAATTCACACAATTAAAATGTGATCAATAGATTTTTTAATTTTCAATTTAGCGTCAGTTATTATTATTAATTTCATGAATGACACATTTCAATTCAAATTTTACAAAATAATTCTTTTTACAGCCTTTAGAAAGGCCAAGAATTCGAAATTGGCTTGGTTCTTATCCATGTTGTATTCGTGGCTCTCGTAGCAGTTGGCGCTCGTTAGTCGGCTGATTGCGCGAGCACGCGACTTCCTCGCCATCACAGGTAATCTGTTTATTCTTCACTATTGACTGCGGTCGCCGAGCGTCAGCGGACGTGACGTGATCACAATTAGTTCAACATTGATTTGTAATATTTGTGTATGGAAGTGTAGGTATATGCGATTGTAGCAATCGATACCGCTCATTTGCCCTCCTAAGTATAAGTACAGTCTCTTGCTCTCTTCCTATTTTCTTCTGATTAAATTCGTTGCGGGTCCCGAGATAGCTTTAGGTTTTTACCTCGGGCTCCTTGCGGTATTATCAAATGGTTCATAGTGGGTGCCGCTTTCGATCCTGGTGACACAGTAGCAGCAGTGGTGGGAATGAATGGTAGGCCAAGCCCGTAAATTGCTGCTTAGCCGAGTTTTACCGGCACGTCCGGGGCGGTGCCTCACGCTCACATGACATCGTCACAGCTATATACGTACAGTGACAGCTATACTCCAGAGTTTCGTGCGCTTTGTGAGTGGCCGGTGACACATTTGAGGGAGGAAAAGGAACGAAAACGCATCTTTTTTTACAAAATAATGCGTATGCCTATGGGCATCATTAGTCGTGTCAAGGCTTCGATTGCTCATTTGCCCTCCAATAATATAAAAGAGTTCATTGCACTGAATTCATTCGGTATGACTGCGTGGTCCTGTAGATCACAATAACGGCTTGAAGTGGTAACGTTTCCGGAGGCCCATTTGGAGGTGTGGGCAAGGAAAGTAACGCAGCTACATGATCTCTAATTTTTGAGTCACCAAAACACTACTCTCCCTGGCGTTAATAGAAAGAGCATAGCAGTGGATAAGTAAGGAGTTGAGGCTGAAATGTTGTATGTTTGCTTATCCATGACTTCAAAACGAGGAACTGATTGAAAGCCGTGGACTCGGGCGGGGTTAGAGGGAATGATGTTCTATCCTCTATTTTTTTCAAAAGTAGAGTTTAAACATTAAACTTTCATATAATACTTATCGTCTTGTCATTAAAGCACACACCTATTCAACGGAATGATACTGCCTGAAATTCACCCACTGGAAGGGACATGAGAAGGAGTGAAGCATAACAATTATACGGGTGATTATGCGCATCGGTAGTCGTGAAAAATCACCGATCCCTTGTTTGTCTCATTATAGTATAAAAATTCGGGCTATGGATGGATATGTATTATACGCCAATTCAAATTGTAACAACGTAAGTAAGTTCTGTAGATAACTGATTTTTGAGTCAATAAAACACTGCTCCCCCGGCATTAATAGAAAGAGCATAGCAGAGGACGAGTAAAGGGTTGAGGTTGAAAATGTATGTTTGCACATCAATGACTTCAAAAACGAAGAAGTGATTGAAAATGGTGGACTGGAGCGGGGGTAGATGAAATGATGTTATTTCATCTATTTTTTTTCCACAGTAGGGTTTACATTAAACTTTCATAAAATACTTATCGTCTTTCCACTAAAGCACATACCTATTCAACGGAAGTAAGTAAAAGATGGAATTATACTAAAACTACTTTTACGGATTTTATCGCGGTTTATTTAATTATTTAACTAGCCCGACAATTCTTCGGGTACTTTTAATAACTTATGACATCAGTAATCTGTCATCTCAGCCCACCATGAGCATGGTTGCTCTAAAGCTTCTGAAAAATCAGGCTTGTTAGATAATTAAATAAACCGCGATAAAATCCGTAAATGTAACACTACTTTTACGGATATTACAACACTGTAATGATTGACATACGCGTAAACTTAACAAACACATCAATAAAAGCTGAAAGTTTTCAGGCTACTTTCGCATGAGTTTACAAAATATTGTATGCGATTGTAGCTATCTCGTTTGAAAAGATACTTGTAGAGGTCAAGTCAATAGAGGTACAGAGGCAAGAGATGCGGAGTATATGGATATTTGGAAGAACTCCAACGACAACAGCGCTCTTAAGATAAAAATAACAAAATAGAGTGTGAGTTTGAGAATCATAAAGTCTTCCTTCCCACGAGACTTGCCGCTTATTCTGTTAATTTTAGGATTTTTTTCTCATTTTTATTGTTCTGCACGACCACAGCTGGAGTTCTATAAAATGAGACCATACCTGTATTTTATCTTACATTAAATTTGGCGTTTAAAGCCGATAACACTTTCTTTGTTATGTTATATTTAAATTACCCAACAATCACTTGCCTTAACAATGGCTACCGATTCGGTGGGGGGGGGGGGGTATCTCTGTTCCACTACACGTGTCCACATTACCAACCGGCTTCTGTACAAATATATGTATAAACTCTATTACACTTTGGGTGGGCTACTGAATCGCCTGCCCATCTTGCTTTTGAATAATGAAAACTAATGAAATAACATTGTTAGTTTTCTTGATTCTAATTAATGTAAACGGCATACTTTATGAACAATTATACATCTACACCCAGCTAATTAAAGCGTAGAATAAACGGTTGCTGGTATATATAATCTGCTAATGCACGCTCCGAAATTCAATTTGAACAATTTTTATGGGGGAAATGATAAGAGTTCTTTTTGTTTCAGAGATACGTAGTTGGTGAGTATGTATACCATTAGCATAAAGTATTTAATATACAATTATAAAGCTAATTATAATTATTTAATTTGATATTTTCGAAATCATTACACGAAAATCATAACTGTTCATTTGGAAATACGGAAGTTTTTTTTGATGCTTTATAACCACGTTCTTTATTTAAAAAGTTGTATATAATTCAAATGTCTAATAGTTTCTAATGATTTTAGCCTGGAATAATTATCATCGCCAGTATTTTGTACGTACAGATAAAGAATCATCATCACCAGTACCAAGTAACTTCTGAACAATATCAATTCGAAACAAAATATTTTAAATATGGTTACGAGCTTACCAATAGAAAGGTATGAGATATTGTAAAAGATGTTTTGTAAGGTGTAGTGCCATGATGCATTGGAGGAGGTATAGCCATGCATGGTGCATGATACTACAACCTCATATGCAACGGCATTGGCGGCACAGCCGGGGAGGTACCTCTCGCTCACTTGATACCGTCGTAATGTAACACCTACCTAGCCTAGGTTTGTGAGTAGCCAGTGACCCGTTGGGGGTGGGGGGGGGGTGTTGGGCAACGCAACTGCGTAATAATCATGTGAACGTCCATGGGCGTCGGTAGTCATTAAAATACTTCGATTGCTCGTTTGCCATCCTATGCCATATTTTTTTTAATAAATATCAATGTAAATACGTGAACAGCCCTGCTGACTTCCTACGTAAATACGAGTGACAAAGATTTGCCTCTCTTGAACAAAGTATCATCATCACAGTATGTTAGAAACGTTTTATAATTTCCGTCATGTCCAAGCGGTGCCCGGGGCTCACATAACAGCGTGACGTAACAGCTCGGTCTTTTTCATAGTTTAAGTAGCGTCGAAGCCTTTTGTTGATGACGTACGCGCGCAGAAATGTGCGTGATTGTTCTGTAGACGTGGTCAACTCCTCGAATTACTACAATGGGCCAACGGTAGATTACAAAACGCACGATACGCGATAGAATAGCTTTGCGACCTTTAATACACTTGATGGTATCATCGAGTGTACGAAAGGTAGTTACAAACTCGATAGAGCCGTCCAAATTATACTTTAATGCGGGTCGCTTAGAAAATATTTTGTGAGAAAACAGGCAAGACGTTCGAGTAACCTCTAGGCGGCTATTGCCGATTTCATGAACGGGATGATTTCCAAAAATAAAACATTGTGTCATTAGCCGTGCAATAGATTTACCTTAACTTACCATAAAAATTATGATTTAACAAAAATGAAAAAAAATAATTACAAAACCTTTTTGCAGCTTGTAATAAAACAAGTTTTCCGTTGTGATGTTCTTATGTTAGAAGTTTTAGCTATTATCTTGAGAAAAAAATGTAAAATACGTCTTTGAATATAAACATGTATAATGTATACAAATAGAATTTACACTGGCGCCTCCGTACCCAGACAATTAGACATGCCTGGTTACTACACCAATTACAAACATTGTACTATTTGTTACTTTTACATTTAAGTATTATAAGCACAGCGTGCGTGGCTGCACGCGTACTTTACGCATGCTTTTCACACTGCACGTAACACATACTCTTAATTGGTGAACTTCATTGTTGTAAAACGTCACAATTATTGCGACACCACGCTGACGTTTTTCTTTTGGCTCAGAATAAACCTTTGCCCTTTTCCAGAACCCTACAGGCTACATTATGCAGATTTATATGACTTGTGCTATAAAGTAGTACATATACAATAGTATAATTTGACTTTACAATAAAGCTACTTTTACGGATTTTATCGCGGTTTATTAAATTATTTATGTAGCCCGAGATGACATCTCAGGCCACCCGTGACCATGGTTGCTGTAAAGCTTCTGAAATGTCGGGCTACATAAATAATTTAATAAACCGCGATAAAATCCGTAAAAGTAGTTTTATTGTAATGTCTAACATTCGCGTAAACTTAAGACATCAATAGTATAATTTGATTTGGCGTATAATACATATCCATCCATAGCACCTTGTTATACAGATGTATTATACGGTAATATAATTGAAGCTGTGAAATAAATATGACTCAAGAAGTAATAAGCACAAATTAAAACGAAAAAGAACAAAAAAAAAAGTTTTAGCATTAAATTAAAAATTACAGTTTTGTAGACTGTCATAGAGAAATTTTCCAAATTTTATTGCAGTTTACAGAAGAAATAAAATTAACATAAAAAAAATAATTATCTCGCTTAATTTCTGATTACCGTTACGAAATTAATAATAAAAGTGATTTAAAGTGAAAAAATACCTTTTCACAACTAAATGTCATGCTACCGTATGCATTTTGTCTTATAATTTACTACTTTATAGTATTGTTCTCAGTTTAGATGATGCAATAAAATATAATTACTTAGTGGCAATTATACATTTAACATTCTGACACAAACAATAGTTATAACATTTTCATACACCTAAATTTCAAATATTTAGTAATTTTCTATTTTTGCGATGTTAATAATAGCTACTTTCATTAATATACGTATTTACAATTTTGTTAATGTGATTTACAATGATAACATTTCCTTATCTATCATTAATATAATTTTGACGACCGGCTGGTTCAGATGGTACGGTACTTCGCCTGTTACGCCAGAGGTTGGCGTGTTCGAATGGATATTTATGTATGCATTATAATAAAAATCTTAAGTATATAAATTTATAAGTATAAAAAATATATTTCCGTTGTATAGTACCAATAACACAGGTCCTCGCGGTACTTAACACAGGACAAGGCTAACGTGATGCGATAAGTACACAGATATTATTATTATTATTATTATTCTTTTTTTTTCCTCGGCTTTCACCAGAGTACTGATGTGCACGAGCCTAAGCCAAGTAGCATATCAGATGGATACAATTTTTAATGTTATGTGGAATGAGTGGTGGGTACCGATGAGACAATTTATTCCTGGTTTATTTGTAAAAGAATTCTCACTATTCGGTAAGTGTTTAGAATAACTGCTTTCTGGAGAATGTGATACGTGTTTGGTGGTAGTTGTAGAGTCTTTAATGATTGGTGCAATTGTATCGGTATAATACCTGTACAGGATATAACTATTACTACTTTTTGCAGATGCCAGATACGAGTTATTTCATCTTTTAATTCTATGTATTTTGTAAGTTTTTCAGATATGGTACTTTGGAGGTTATGAGTATTAGGGACTGCTATGTCAATTATGTATCCTGTATTACTTGATTTATTTATTAGGGTAATATCAGGTCTGTTATTGTGAATAGTTCGGTCGGTGAGGATTGTGCTGTCGAAATAGAGTTTGGTCGTTATGTTTTCCAACACCTTATGGGGCTTGTATTTATAGTTGGGTTCCAAGTCGGTAATGAAATGATATTGTTGAGCAAGTTTCTGGTGAGTTATCTTAGCAACTTGGTCATGTCTATGTTTGTAGTCAGTTTGAACTATTGCTTTGCATGCACTTGTAACGTGTTGAATAGTTTCTGGCGAGCTATTGAATTTTCTACAGGTATCGCTATTCAACGTTCTAGTTATATGCAATTGGTAGTTTCTGGTCTCTATTATTTTATCTTGTATCTTTCAGTCTCGGGGAAGAGTTCGCCACGGCTTAGCCATGCTTTCGACGCTTCTTTGTCTACATTAGAGTGGTATCAGTCCAGGCGATGTCTCCCATGGAGGGCTTTTTTAGTCCATTCGGTGATTTAATTTGGTTTTCTACCAAGGTATCATTGTTCTGTATTGCGTTATCTCTTAAGTTTAGTGGTGTGAATTTATTGTCGTTTAGGCTGATTGTCTTATGAAGTGGGGAGAATTGAGATTTTTTGAAAAAATATTGTCTTAAGGTCGTGACTTGTTTATTGTGGAAATTTGTTATGTCGATTATACCTCGCCCTCCTTCTTTCCTCGGTAGCGTTAGTTTTTGTATACAGGATCTCGGATGGTGTTTACGATGTTTAGTCAATGAAGTGTTTATTTTACGTTGTAGAATTTTGAGGTCAGTTTCACTCCAGTTTATTATACCAAAAGAATACGTGAGGATGGGTATTGCAAAAGTATTTATGGCTTTAACTGTGTTAGGGGCGTAGAGCTGTGATTTAAGTGTTGTGTTGAGGCGATGTTGGAATTCAAGTTTCAGTTTATGTTTAGTCTCCTTGTAAATAATTTGATGTGACTGACTGTACCCTAAATATTTATAAGTTTCGTTTTCGTCAAGTGGTTTAATAAGAAGGCCCGATTCTAAAAAGTAACTGTGCTGATACGTGCATCCTTTTTTAATTGAATTTATCTTACATTTGTCAATTCCAAATTCCATTTTTATATTATTTGTAAATTGTTCAGCTAACTCTATGCTGATAAGGAACATGACCTGTAAAACCTAGCTGGTTATATAGGTCATGTTCCTTATCAGCATAGACTTTTATGTCATCCATGTAAAGTAAGTGGCTTAAAGTATATTTTGTCTCTAAATTATTGTCCCTGAAATATGTAATAATAATAAGTGGTATCCTTTCGATGCTGAGTTTAATAGGTTCGAGAGTGGATTTAATGCTATGCAAAACCATAGAGGGCTTAAAGTATCGCCCTGAAATTTACCTCTTTGTATTTTAATTGGTTCTGTTTCTATAAATGAGGTAGGAGTGGTAAGTTTAAGTCACGTTGTCCAGGGTTTCATGGTGTTGTCCAATAAATTTATAAATTTTGGGTGTATTTTGTATATTTCTACGATCTGTATTAGCCACGAGTGTTGAACGGAGTCATATGCTCTTTTATAATCAATATACATGGAGTATAAATCAGTCTTGGTTTTTTGGACACGTCTTAAAATAACAGAATCTATGATTAATTGTTCTTTACAGCCTTGACGGAACTTACGGCTCCCTTTTCGTTGTTCAGCCAATATGCTATTCTCTTCGACGTGCTTATATGTTAAATCAGAAATACAGGATATCATAATTTTGTAGACTGTTTGTAAACAAGTTACGAGTCTGTATTTTGCTGGGTTTGTAATGTCATTGTAATCTTTTGGTATCATATATGTAGTTCCGGATGTAATTTAGTGGGGTATTCTGCTAGGATTATTAATTAACTTGTTCAAAAATGTACGAAGGTATCCATGAATATGTCTAAGTTTCTTGTACCAATAGTTATGTATATAGTCTGATCCTGGTGCCTTCCAATTGTGTAAATTATTTATTACATTTCTAAATATATCTATGGGAATGTGTTCAAAAAACATTTCCGATATAGCTATATTTCTAGTCATTTCTGCTTTGATCCAATCAGCTTCAGTGTTATGTTTCACCGATTTTTCCCATATTCCTGCCCAAAAGTTACGCAAATCAACAAGTTCTGGAGATTCATTTACAGTTTGTGTGTTGTTACTGTTAATTTCCATGTTTCTTGAATAATTTTTTAAGTTTCTGTAAAATTGTTTTTCATTGTTGTTAAATTGGATATTTTGTTGTTCTGTAATCGTACATGTCTTGTATCTGTTGAGCCGTCCTGATATGAGTGCAAGTATTTGTTTGAGTGTATCTAATACATTTGTTATTTGTGTGTTTGTTTCTTCATGTAGAGAGTGAATACTAAATTGTTGCGTTATATTCTTCACGTGGTTTTCAAGCCTTTTACTCCTAGCCCCATTTATAACCTGTGAGACTCTGGCTATTTTCATTCGTATGTCAGTTATTCTTTTTTCGAGACGTTTTTGCCACTGGGGTATCCGGTTTTATAAGTAACTCGAGTTTGCTGTCTTGGTTCTAGTGATATTCTCGCTCCGTTAATTTTGGCAGCCATCCATGCTGCAAAATACAATATTGTTTGAAAATGGTTGAATTCAGTATCGATAGTAATGTAATCAGTGAGGATCACATTATTAATATATTGTACTATATTTGCTAACTTTTTAGATTATTTTTGTTTCGGAATGTACATTCGTCGGGTTGGGTCTGTATCTTTGAAGTGTTGTAGGTTTGCAAGAATATGTTGTCTATAGAGATATCTCTTATTGGCTGCTGAATATTGAGTTTACACGTTTCTGAGATATTCAAACGTTGTGAGAAAGGTGTTTCCAAATGAAGCCTCAAATGTTTATGATGTTGTGGTTCTTTATGTTGAGCATCTTGTTCAGTGTCTAGATTCACGTTTGAAATGTTTAAGGATAATTCGCCGGCTATTTCTTGTTTAATTTGATTTAATTTACTGTCACTTATATATTTATTATTGATGAGCAATCATCAAGAGCAATCTTTGTTGGTCCGTAATGCGTTGTTCACTAAGATATGAAAGATTAGGGAATCTGTTTATAAAAGCTTCGTGCAAAGGTTTTCGGTAAGGGGTTCTATTACTTTCTAATTGAGTAATTCTGTAGTAAGCTTCTATAATAAATTCGTTGTGTTCGTTCGTCCATTTCAATCGTGTACGTGCATGCGAATGTTGTGGTATGTGTATTGCGATAACGGTTGCAGAAGATGGGTTATTGGGTAGATTGTTTAGTTCGTCTTTCACTTCATTATAGATTTGATCTATTATATTTTGTGGTAATAATTTATTTCGAATTATAGCTCGTCTTTGATCGCCTACTCTTTGGCGGCTTACGTGCATATGTGGGAATTTTTCCATGAATTGCAAATGAAGCGGTTTAATGTATGCTTTGGCAACAGTATCTAGTGATGTAAGAAACAGGTAAGTGCGTAGTATGAAGATATTTATTTCAGCGGTCCATCGTCTACGCTTTTGGGGAGCCCTCAACGTGGGTGCAAGATCTATGTCAAGGTTGACATCTTGCACAGCATCGTCTCGGGTGATAACAGATGACTAAGAAGACGTTCGCCGCGTCATGTATGATGGATGAGATGAGAGTAAAGATGAAAATAATGATAGTTGATCGTCTTCAGATATCTTTGATATTCCATCGCCCCTTACATTCGCTCGGAGATTATATCTCGTGGGCCGAATTGCTCTGCTTATTTGTGTTTGCAACGCGTGATTTAAATCTGGAGCAGTATTACACTGAACAGACGTATGATGTCCCCCCCAGAATACGAGGGACTGCCTGAGTCGTCAGGCTCAGGGCGGGATTCTCCTTCGCATATAGCTCCGGTACCCGCCTGGGGTATTTTTCTATTTCTCAGGCGCATATCACATGTCTTTTTGGGTTTGCTTACGGCGCTGATAGTACTTTACAACTATTCGTGAGGCCACGCATCTGCAAGACGCCCACTTGACCCAGTTTTGTAGACGCCTCACTATGTCTTTACCTTGTCTACGGGTGGCGGTAGTCACTAACCACCTGCTTGTTTACAATTATTTTGTTAAAATTACTACGTAACACAACGAGCCATTAAGTATACATACGAGCAGATACACAGTACATACACAGCTAATGGGCCACCCAATTTTTTTTTCAAATATCATCATTACAGGTCATACAATTACACGCCAGCGCCCTAGTGAGCACGCAACAGCAGTCCGTGGATACCTGCCTCCACATTTATTACTCTCTCCATACACACGCGCCGGTTGCGAGGACTTTTGACATCACCACGGGACAAATCCACACTAACGCACTCGGAAACGCCTGCTGTCCCTCTCTTGCCGGAAGGTGAGGGAGCGATAGTGTCATCCCGCTTGCGCCCCAGCCCTCTCGTCCTTGTTCGGAACGCGGTCCAGAATAATTGTTATTCCGTGCCGTGTTTAGAACTCGGACGAAGCCAACGAGCTTTTTGTATACATATAGTCGGGTATATAAGAGGAGACCTAGACCCAATAGGTCCGAAGCCGCACCGCGCTACATACTCCCCGACCTTTTTGGAGAAAGGTCGGGGCAGTGGACAGCGAGTCCGACGGAGGACCTACCCCCACCACGAAGAATGCCACGGAAGAAGGCTGAACGGGTGATCGTGAGGAGGCCCCTGTTCCCTTCTGAAGAGGAGAAGAAGGAGTTCCTAGCGGAGCTGGAGGAGCTACGCCCGCAGAAGCGCGCGGCGTCTTCGCCCGCCGAGGGACCTTCCAAGCTGGTCGCAGTGGAGGAGTCACACTCGACCGCCACCTCTACGTCATCTCAATCTCCATCTCAGTCTGCACACGACCCGCCTGAATCACTGCATACGTCACCTGTGGCTCGCGAGTCGGAAATGGCTGGCCCAGCGGCGCCCGAGGAGGACTAGTCGACGTCGTCGGGAGTCGCCTCCGCCTCCGTTTCGGCTGCTGTGTCTGCAGGGGACGTCGAGCCTGCCATCTCCAGCGGATCGGTTGACGTGACGCGATATCTCTCGCGACTCTGGAGAGCCCCAGGAAGGTAACCCCTAGGAGTCTGAGTACCCTCCGATAGTTTCTCTAGATAGTTCTTTTCTGCCAAACTGGCAGAGACATTTCCGCGCCCTGCGTGACGTGCTGGGGCACGCACCCAACGCGCGGCCCTTTGGGAGGGGCATAAGGTTCATGGTACAGTCGGCGGAGGAGTTCCGGGCAGTCCAGGCCTTACTGACGTCCTTGACTAAGGACAACCCGGCGGTACAGTGGCACTGTTACTCCCCACCCTCGGACCTCCCCACCACGGTGGGTATTAGAGGTCTGCCAGTGGGGACGGACACCGAATGCATCGCCGAGGAGCTCAGGGGCCTGGGCTTCCCGGTGCGCTTCGTCCGGCATATACCGGCGAGAGGCGGGAGACCCGGCTGCCTGTACCACGCGCAGCTGGACCGCCTGAACAGCGAGGAGCTCACGCGCCTCTACGAGGTGAGAGATTTCCTCTGCATGCCCGGAGTGGT
>JAFELO010001988.1:13495-27973 GCA_017140195.1 Eumaeus atala
AGTGTAATAGCACCACGAGTCAGTCGATACTCCATATAGTGTAATAGCACCACAAGTCAGTCGGTACTTCATATAATGGAATAGCACCACGAGTCAGTCGGTACTTCAAATAATGTAATAGCACCATGAGTCAGTCGGCACTTCACATAGTGTAATAGCACCACGAGTTAGTCGGTACTTCACATAGTGTAATAGCACCACGAGTCAGTCGGTACTTCATATAATGTAATAGCACCACGAGTCAGTCGGTACTCCATATAGTGTACTAGCACCACAAGTCAGTCGGCACTTCATATAGGGTAATAGCACCTCGAATCAGTCTGTGATCCATATAATGTAATAGCACCATGAACCACTAATTTATTTGTTAAAATTATATACGTTACGACGGATTTCGACTATGACGAATTAAATATTATAAAAAGGAAAGACAAATTATAACATGAATTCCACCAAGGAGTGACAATATTCCGTCGAAAATATTTCTGTTTTGTTTGATCACCTTTTCTTTTCATGACAGTGTCATGGGACTTTAAAATATCTTGTGTCTGATGGAGGGCCTCCACTCCAGGCATCTGCCTTCCGTAATTTCTTGCTGAACTGGGACATCAAACATACTTTGCTACGCGCGTACACTGACGAGTCGTTTTAAACCTTCAAGCAGTGGTCAGGCGAAGTCATCTCTAAAAATAATCAAAAATATGTTTCATAAATGCAAGGAGGCAGACTATAGCAATATATATTTGGCTTTATTACACTATAAAAGTACACCGAAAACAGACTATCTTCCTCTGCTCAGTTATTAATGGCTGGAAACAGCTCAGAAAAAAGATGTGCTTTGCCAGTCTCTCAGCCCTCATCCGTGAAACATGTCCGCACCATCGAAGTCGGCGACGCATTAATTAAGCCTCAACGCCGCCGACATTGACCTGTCTCAAAACTTCGGTATTAATCCTGTTGTTGATCTTAGCGTCAAAGTCTCACTTAGATGTTATAGTGTCTCACAAGTATTGAAACCTATCGACCTGCCTTAGCACTTCGTCGTCAAGTTTTATGTGTGTCTAAGGACAATATCACTTCGGTCTTTTTTGGTATTGATCTTTGGGCCGAACTTACAGCATGCTTGATGGAAGACAGATATAAGCTGTTGCAAGACACCTGGGGATTCTGCCAAAAAGCACACGTCGTCCGCATTCATGATCTCTGTGATATGTACAATAAGCTTAGTGCGCGACTTAAGTCTGGTCATGTTGAAGACAATGCCATATGTACGGGAGCGAATGCGAATCCCTTCAGAAATTGTTTCTATTACGCCATCCATAGAGACGCAGCACTGAATATTGTCATGTAGCAACATGGATTTGTAAAACATAGATCAACCATAACTAATCTTTTAGTATATACAAATTATCTTTTTCAATACATGGATGATGGCTCACAAATAAATGCAATTTACACCGACTATGGCAAGGTCTCTGATAAGGTTGATCACAACATGCTTTTAAGGAAGTTAGCGTTTAATGGAATACGGGGGAATTTTTACGGTGGTTGTCTTCTTACATTTTAAATAGAACTCAGAAGTTGGTTACCAATGGATTTCCGTCGGATATGATAAATGTAAGTTCAGGCGTCGCCCTGTTTAAATTTCGACTAACGCCCGCGTTTAAATACTGTCCCCTCATAATCCTACTCTGAGACAGTAATTGATTGTAGTAAGATCAAGAAACACAGTCCGCTTCTCAAAACACATGCCAAATTATGCATTTTGTGAAAACAACTTAAAATCATGCGCGTCCTCACGTGGATTTGGACTTAGCAAAATAATACGTTTATGTAAAAAATGTTCAATATGAAATCGTGTATCTTGTATTTTTGTAAATCAATGGCAATACGGTCAGCGCTATGCGTCCGTCTAAACGAACTCGCGTATATTAATTATTTATTATTAGGAACGCAGCGATGGGTTTATTCTAGGCCCTTTACTTTTGTATTATTTTTGAACGATATAGGTGATGGTTTTCGATTTACAAAGTTCATCCTCTATTCTGATGACCTTGAAATATATCACACTATTGCATCCATTGATGACTGCTTTAAAATTCAAGAAGATTTTATTCGTTTAACCAAATATTGTGATGTAAATAAACTCCACAAAGGTATAGGAAAACGTAAACATATAATGTTTAACTAAGGAAATTAACAAAATTAATTATAATTATAAATAAAACAACGGGTGTCTTGACTCTGTTTCAGTAATGTAAGATTTGGGAATGTGTCTAGATCCTAAGTTACATCTTGATTATCATATTACTCATATTATAAACAAAGCATTTCAGATGTATGGATTTGTTATGCGTTTATCTTCTTAATTCAAAAAATAATCACCATATTTAATTTTATATAAAGCCCTAGTAAGATCTCAAGTCGAGTACCCATCAGATATATCGGACCCAATTTACGAAAAATATTGCGACCAACTAGAAAATGTACAACGTAAGTTCTTAAAGTCAGTCTTTTATAAATGTTTTAAATCTAAATTATCATATGAACCGCTACTAAGCCAATTTTTTATCCCCTCTTTACATTTAAGGAGGACTCACCCAGATCTAATATTATTATATAATATACTACATAATAAGTTTGATTGCAATGAAATAACAAATCAAATTTACGCTCATCCACTCTTTTGCCTCAAGCCTAATAAAACTAAGGCGGGTAACCGAGTCCCCTTAAATCGCATAATGTTTTCCTGCAACAAAAATATTGTTGGCAGATTAAGTCATGTTGATATTTTCGCACTCACTCTACAGAAATTTAAGAAATCTAAAAGAAAGGATTAGATAGTTGAGTGAAGTTTTACCTGAGTGTTAGTTACTATAAATTAATTTAAATGTTTTTGGTATATTTTCCATACAATTGTTTGTTATCCCAAATAAATAATAATAATAATAATAAAAAAAGCCACTGTATTTGACCAGCTTTGTCCCACCACCATTTGTCTTTTATAGGTCGAGACAGCTTGTGCAATTCTTGGTCACTCGCATTGACCAATGCAAATGACCTCTCCTACTAAACTATCGCAAGAGATCTCAATGTTTTTCGAGCACTGTTCCGAGAACCTCGTCGTTAACATTAACTGTAGTGGTTTCCATAAGGTGACTAGACAGAATTCTCCAAGCAGCAATAACACCATCCGTCTCATTTACAGGCAACAGCTTTCCTGATAAGGCTACAGCAAATTTCTCCCTAGCCTCGTAATCTTTTAGCCTATCCACGCTAAGGCATACATGGATTCTCTTTGTGGATCTCCGAGGCTGACGGAGGCAAGGTTTCAACTTTGTGACAATAAATGGATGGTTAGTCCAGCGGTCCGCGCCGCGCATAACGCGGGTGACTTGCACTTGACCTATATCTCTTTGCCGTATGATAGCATAGTCTATCAAATGCCAGTGTTTGGATCACGGATGCATCCACGCTTTCTTGTGCGTGGCGGCAAGTTGGAATATGGTGTTCGATATCGCAAAGTTGTATTGGGCACAAGGACTGAGCAGTAACTGACCGTTGCTGATCATGTTACCGACTCCGTGTCTTCTCAGAATCCCAGGTCAAGCCGCATAAACCCGACCAACTCTTACATTAAAATCACCTAGCAGCAAGGTCTGTTCTTCAGGATGCGTATATACGTAGGAGCTTGGGTGGAGGTGGTAAGTGTCTCGTAATAAAAGCGATAGAGATAGTAGCAGCTCGGGAGGCCGGGGTCGCGTACGCCTTTTGCAATTTTCGATTTAGAATTTGCAAGTGACGTCCCTGATTCTATACTTACATAATTACTATATACATATATATATATATTCTCGTCTATTGATTTTTATAATAAAGTGTATAAGGATTTTGACAAATTCTTTCATGACGGTGATTCTATGTCATTCCACGGGAAAATCTTAAGAGGCACGATAAAATCCGTTAAATAGTCGTAACAATGAATAACATTCACGTAAATATACGAAAACGAATAACGAAAACATTATGATTGACTTCATTGTTGTTACGGGGGACTTTAATGCTAAACTAGTAAGAGTACGAAAAAATCGTGTCCGAGACCACCTAGAGTCCGAAGTCGAAATCGCAGAGGGCAAATGCTTGTAAACTTCCTCAAGAAAGACGGCTCCTTCTTAATAAACTCTTATTTTTTTAGAAGAGGCCCATAGAAATTGGACATGGCAGAGCCCCAACGCTGATACAAGGAAGGAGATTGACTTTGTTATGACGGACCGAAAGTATAAATTTAGGGATGTCTCCGTTATCGAGAAGTGTAAGTTCGGAAGTGACCATAAATTAGTAAGAGGCTCTCCGAATATATGCTTAAGACGCGAGCCTGTCCGGTTAGTACAATCAACTCTCCGACCTAATTTCCGACGTACAATAGGTTTCGAAAAATTCCAACTGGAATTAAAAAACCGGTTGGAGGTCCTCGATATGTCGGAAATTACAACGGCAATTGACGAGACCATAAGTGGCGTTATTAATTGCATGCGGGACGTGGGTAAAGGATATTGTAGGAGTAAGCATACGAGCAGGAAAGCTAAGCTCTCGGATGAGACGCTTGGACCTATCTGGGAAAGCAGAGCACACGAAGTCGTTACTTCAGCCAATGTCAAGTTTCTTTGAAAACGAATCCGTAAACTAATACGCCGAGAACTTCGCAGCCCAAATACACAACGGGTTACCGGAACTGATTGAGGAAAATAAAGGGTCGAAGGTTTTTATGCAGAAGCTTGGAAGATGTTTCTTCTAAGTCTGGAATCTTATCTCAGATCGAAGCTTTCCATAGCAAGTTGTATACGTCTCACGCTCCTCATCCCGGTATCTTAAACGACGATCCACGTGCTGGTTACACGACATTTGGCAGGCGATCTGCCGAACGTCAGCTTGAGTGAGATTATTGTGGCACTTGCGCAGCTTAAAAAGGGAAATGCCTGGGGAAGGATGGAATTACAGTCCGGCTTCTTGAGGCAGGAGGCGAACATATTTATTTCAGCGGAACGTAACTCCCAAGGCATGGCTTGAAAGTGACGTGACGTGAAGTTGTTTTGTTTTTTAAAAGGGGTGACAAATCACTTCTTCAGAATTACAGATCAATTTGACTTCTTGGTCATATTTACAATTTATTCTCAGGAGGCATGACGAGTTGTCTCACCACAAAACTTGACAAATTCCAGCCACCGGGGCAAGCTGGGCTACGTAAATGATTTAGCACCATGGACCACATTTTTACCTTAAGGCGGATTGTACAAAAGACAATGAGTTTAATCAGCCGCTGTGCCTTGCCTTTGTGGATTCTGTAAAAGCTTTTGACTCTGTAGAAACCGTTGCTGTTCTGGAAGCGTGACAGCGGTGTCAGGTCGATTGGCGATACTTCGTAATACTGAGAGCATTACATGACGCTGCTTTTATGTCCGTTCTGATTCCGGGAGGTCAAATAAGGTCAATCCAATGGCATCGGGGGAGTGCGACAGGGGGATGTCATTACCTCGAAACTATTCACTAATGCTCTGGAGAGCCTGAAGACTTCAAACTGGGCAGAATGCGGCATGAATATAAACGGCGACTACCTCTCACATCTTCGTTTCACCGACGATATCATTGTGTTGACCGAGTAGTTGGCGAACTTGCAGGAAATGTTGTACAGCCTAAATGAATCCTCCGAACGCATTGGCCTTAGGGTAAAATTGGACAAGACAAAGGCCATGTTCAACGAACACGTCAACGTCGATGGTGGTATTATCTAAGTCGTAGACGAATATGTCTACCTCGGGCAATTTTACAATTAGAAAAGACATAACGTCGATAATGGAGCCGATAGAAGGTTTCATTTGGGTTGGGCAGCATTCCGGAAGCTTCGTTACATTGTAACGTCGCCTCTGCCGCAGAGCTTGAAGACAAAAGCCTTCAACCAATGTGTTCTCCCCGTAATGACCTACGGCGCCGAAATAGTTTCTCTAATTTGAGACTAGTCCGCAAGACAACGGTGGCTCATCAGGCTATTGTACATGCTATGTTCGGTGTTTCTTTATCCGACAGGATACATAACGAAGTCATAAGACAGAGAACTAAAGTTTCCGATATTGATAATAAGCTCGCTAGAGTGGCAATTGGCTGGTCACACACTCTGAATATCAGATGGAAGATGGGCCACTAAGGTTCTGGAGTGGAGGCCACGTTTAGGAAAACGAAGTGTTGGTCTACTGTTCACCAGATGGGACGACGATCTCCGTGCAGTAGCTGGTCTGGGATAGATGTGAGTAGCAGGAGATCGGTCGTCTTGGCGTTCATTGAAAGAAGCCTATGTATGATGATGATGAATGATGAAAGCTGTCTTCCAGGAGTCCCTAGCGGACTACACCAACAGTATAAAAGAATCGGAAAAGGCGCGTCAATACCGGAGCCAGCTTCGAATAGCACATTTTCGCAGCACAATCGGAGTGATGCCATCGGGCCCACTCGACTTATGAATGACCAGGGAGAGAAGTACTTTACACACGGCGCTCTGCCTGAACATAATATCCGGCATCGAGTTACCAGACCGCGGCGTAGTAGGCCCGGCCCATCCAAAAAGTAGTTCCACACAAAAAGAGTGCTCAGAGACTTGGCTTGCTCTTTTGCGGCATGGGCTTAGCAAATTTTCCTAAGACAGCCTAAGCTAGGGACCAGAATGCACGAGTACGTGAAGGACGGGGAACTGGTCACTTGCCAATTTTGCTTACATGCTCTGACTTTGAATTGGCAATAACTTTTGAAAAACCTAGGGGTAGAATTATACACCTTCTTAAGCCTAGTGTTTTCGTCCTATGTAGTGTGTACTCGCCACTGCTGCGTACGCTTGGTAACACTACAATGTCCGATGAGAAGTAAATCTGCCCCAACGGGGAATCCAATAATGACCGCATCCCACCCCAATCTGCTGACCTATAGTGTGGATGGGAGGTCAAGAGAAGGTCCAACAAGGAAGGAGTATGATCCTCCATGTCGGGATTCGCGTAGTCGATGAAAACATCTACCGGCATGATCGATACTATATAAACAAATCCAATTGGCGTAATGGGCGTTAAAATCACAATCTCTGCGGTTGTAATCTATTCAGCACAGAATCTGTAGCAATTTCAATGTACTCAAAGAGTCGGTCTATTTCGGTACTTCCGTTATGGGATCTGTATAGACATGCGCAGATGCGGGGTAGTCATCGCTATCTATACGAAGCCAAAGGATGAATAGATGTCTTCCAAGTCGAAGAGGCGACGTTAACAGATACCTTCTCCGATAAAAGCACATATTCCAGTGCGTGGTATAAATAATTGTTCTAATTTATACCCGGGTAGATACAGTAATAAGAATCTTCCGGAGAAGATATCTGCGTTTCTATCAGAAAGAATATAGCCGGCTTTGCTGTCTCGAGGTGGTGGCGGTGGACAGCGTTGAGATTGGAGTGCAACGCCCTGATATTGCAAGAGTAAAAATCTACAAGTAGAGTAGAAGGGGTATCCTTCGACTGTTTCTGTCGTTTGTCCCCAGTAAAATTGACACAGATCACAGATCTGCCCCGCCCCTAGAATACTGTTGCATATCTGTCAAGATATTTACATTGTCTATTTTGTGGTGACAACTTTTACAGCTTGTGCTAGACATGTACAATTCCAGTACGGCCCGAAAGTGCCATGAGATGAGGGCACCTTGTACATCAGTGGTCTGTTACACGTCTAGAATCCATCTCTTAGGATGGTCCCACAGCCCTCCCTGCATGTGTCACCCTGACGTAACGCATCAACACTCATAAATATATAGCATGATATCAGAAGTGGGTTTGAAGTTAAAAGTAAAGTGAAAAAAATCAGGAATTATGTCTCTAATCGTGTCAATCAAAAAATGTAAAAATCTGTGAACGAATTACTATTTATTTAATTATTTGAAGGTGTGTTGAAATTTTTTCTTGATAGTTTTTTTCACGACAACTTTGTACAGCGGAGTCCTATAATAAGAATTGGTTGTTTTAAACGTGCAACTAATAGCGAGATGATGAGCGTCCATCTCCCCCAACTGTGGTGAAGATACATATGTGTTATATCAGATTTCGGGCCATATTTACGTGTTTCATATCGGTATCGATGTCTTAATTACTGCAGGAGCCATCAAAGTGCGTGCTGTCATCACAGCGTACCCTCCACAGCGATAGTAAAGTCTATGCCAAGATGAGGTACTTGGCTCCCACTAGATGTATACATAGGTACGGCTCAGCTTGTATAATATGCAAAATAGTTTATGAAACAACTACAATTACTATAAAAATATGACTTTCAAATTTTAAATATATTCAAAACTAATGGGGAAAACTATATAGGTAACATCTGTCCAGTATGTTCAAATATGATAAATCCAAAGTAAATTCAATAAATAAACACCTTTTGTTGCTCTTTAAACTCAGCGTATCACTTAGATCTCAGTGTCAAGTTAATAAAGTTCACACAGCTATAAATTTAAATACAAACAATTTAATAGATAATTCATATGTTAAGTACAACATTCATATATTAAGTATATTTGTAAACCAACTGAAGCACATATTTTTCAGATTATTTGCTCATGTGTGCTTGGAGGTGTCTAAGAATTATTAGTTCTATAAAAAATCTCATAAATTCGTTTTCTCCCATTGTACATGGCTACTTTTTTAGGTTTTTATAAAAAAAAAAAAAAAAAAAGATCATATGTCAGATAGGCCCTTAGTCATCTGACATATGATCTTCTGAGTATGTGACTAACCCATTGCCACTTCAGCGAGCTTATTCTTCGCATGATATCAGATACTTTAGTTCTCTTGTCTTATGAGTTCGTTACGAATTCTGTCGGACAGAGAAACAACCAACATAGCATGTTCAATAGCCCGCTGAGCTACCGCAAACTTGCCAACCAGTCTTGAATTAAGAGGCCATGTTCCGGCCCCGTAGGCCATCACAGAGAGAACGCATTGGTTGAAGACTTTTGTCTTCACACAGGCCGGACACCGACAACCAGCTCGCTGAAGCCCCTTGCATTTACGACTTTTACGTACATTTACCCTGGGCTTGGATTGAGGGTGAGGGAATTCTTAGGCCGCCCCCACACAAGAAAGACTAAATAATATATTCATAGTGTGAGGTTATCATGTCTCTTTATGATATGTTCCAGTTATGTTTCACAGCACTGGTGCTGTCTCAAGGAGATTCTTAAGTTATAAAAAAAACTGGCATTAAATTCTTGATTGATTTCTGTTCGTGCAATTTCGAAGATATTATGATATATCTGATGTATTTGGTAGAAAAAGTTTGAATTTCTATCATTTGGATTGTTCCTGTTCTTTTCCTTAATACCAAGGTGCTAAAAATTATATTATATTTTCTCGTGTTCTTCCTTGTTGGTGGTTGTTGAGTCTTATTGTTCAGTGTATAATTCGTTTTGATCTTCTTGGACTTGTAGCCCAAACTACCACCCGTGTTGTCGATGAGTTGTCAAAAAAAAAAAAAGAAAAGAGAAAAAATGTAGTCTTTCCTTGGTGTGTCACTTGTTAGCTCATAGTATCAGTTATTTGCGTTTTATAACACTATTAAATAGGCTGTTCGGTCGAAAGTAAAAAGGATGTTCAGTTATGAAGTCTTTGCTTTTGAAAATGTTATTGTTCTTTGAATTAGGTAGAGAAAGTCCTTCTCTTAAGTGTAATTTTCATTGTATAATGGAATTTATCTCACAAGTATTGGTATTGCAACAACACTGAATTCTAAATCAGTCATGAGCACATTATGCTGCATCTGTTAAATAATTTAAAAAAAGGAAGGAAATGTATGCACAAATTTATTAGGTACATACCCCTTTTATTTCGTTATCTGTTTCTGTGTCTCTGTAGTGTCCCTTTTACTAATGGAGGTGCACACACGCAATTAAGCTTCAAATTAACTTATTGTTTGAAATTTAAAAAAATAAAAGTATTTTGTGCTGTCGCAGAATTAGTTAACCTCACACATAAATTATGTGTGTGAGTATTTATTTTGGAAAATCGGCTTACCAATTGTCTCAAAATTGGGCAGAGTATGTTGATTACATGGCCTCCGAGCTTATCTGATGAATAAAAATCTATTTCAAAGAAAAAGTTATTTACTGTAGAAGAAATATATTGATATATTAAAACTTAATTTCAAATATGACTACAAAATTAAGATAAAGTATTCCATAAAAAGTTTAGGTAAATGATTATAACAATACATAGGACCGAGATATACTAGAAGAAGTTAATAAATCAACATAAAATTTAGAAAGACTTATCCATAGATGGAAATATTATTTAAATTCTCATGAGGCTTATGTGTGAATCAAATTCCTCTCAGGTTATATTATAGATGTTAGAGGCATTAGGGGAAGGTAAATGCATGGTCCCCACCATGGTTCAAGCCTTGTCGTGGTGGTGGGGATTAGTAGCCTGGGGTGAACCCAGGCGAAGCCAATTGAACCGAGGGGATCTTTGCACCCCTCTTATAAGAAGAGGGGCTTAAAGGTCAGGAGGAGGAATCGCTCTCGGCACCCCTCTTATAAGAAGAGGGGACCTAAGAGCAACAGGATGTGATGGCGACCTCACCCCATTACACTGTCCCGGAGTCGGTGGGGTTGTCCTGTAGTGCTGGGCAACCCCACCTGTGGAGGTGGAGTTGGTCTCTCGGGGGGCTGACTAGCCGTCGAGGTGCCCTGATGATTGTTGTTCCGGGGCACCTCACCAAGGGCGGCACTATCATGTGCCTCGAGTCCCACACACCACTGGACCCCACCCAGGGCCGCTGAAGGCGAGTAAATGTGTTTCCCCGCGTCACCAAAAAAAGGTAAATGCATGGTATGTGCACACCTAAACTTTGGTGTCACTTCCATCTAATATAGGAACAGGAAGACGTTAGTTAAGTCGTGGTGGACTTATCCGGGAGCCGTGATGAACCTTACCATGTACAAAGGTCCTTGACGATAGCACACACAGTCTTCCCAGGTGTGCTTGTGTTCTGTAACTATATGATAGAGTCAGTCTTCCCAGGTGTGCTTGTGTTGTGTAACTATATGATAGAGTCAGTCTCCCCAGGTGTGCTTGTGTTCTGTAACTATATGATATTGTCAGTCTTGGTAGACAGTGCACAAAATCCATAAATTCCTACGGTAACATTGTTATGTTCTCGTAATAACTATTATTAGGATGTAGAAGAGCAGTTTCATATAAGGAAACATACTAGGAATGACGGAGTAAAAGTGCTGTGGTCGATCACACCTAGGAGCCTTTGTCCTGTATGTAGCATCAAATCGTGCCAATTGAAATGCAAATTCATCATCATAATCGGTCTTGACTCCGTCAACGTTACTTCACGTCGAAGTAATTCGAGAGAGTGGTACTTCCCCGGGCGCGCCGACCCAAGTCTGCTGCATACAAATTCAGCAGTACAACGGTTACCTGTCAGGCGCACAGATTGTGATGTTATTGTGCAAACTTCACATACATATTTTTTTATTTTCTGATACTAAAAGATAAGTATATGCGTGTGATGTGCGGGTACAAAATATTGAATGTTCCAGGTAATGACGGTGCGAAGGAGAGAGTTACAGATGGAGAGAGGTTGTAATCAGATTAACACAAGTAAAGGTAAATAAATACTGATAACGCAAGAACAGAGACTAGAGACAGAGCGGGAGTTCTTAGACCGCGCTGGTGCACCGCGCGGCGGCGGCGAGTTTCCTCAGACCGCGCTGGAGCACCGCGCGGCGGCGGCGGGTGACCCGCCGAGTTTCAGGGTCCCTCATTTAGACACACCAGTGGATTTCATTTGAGTCAGACGTCTTGATGCTTCAGAATTCACCTGGTTACACTTTTATGTTAGTCTCTAAAACATGGGTGAACAAAGTTATCCTACTCGTGGTTTAACTTTGATCATCGTCATCGATAATATTCAATATTTTCTATTTAGTGTTCAGTAGCCAAATGGCAAAAAACGGAGCTATGTTGTCACAGCGAGGCAGAGTAAAATAGTAAAAACTATGTAGATACGAAGGAAATATTATTTGAAATTGGCTTGTAGAATTCCATAAACACTTCGAACAAAAATCGATTAGTAGCATAAGAGATATGCGATTTTTTAGTTTTGTGCTAAAGAACCCTTCACGGGATAGTCCGACTCGGTCGTGGCCGGTTGTTTTAGTTTACTCAGTCTCACATGCATAAAACTCCGAATACTATATTCTTCTTTGTTTATATTAATTACTTAATTACGAATTTCGCAGAAACTTTAAGTTGGAAATTTATTATAGTTAGTTTATGATAGCGCATCACACGTGCAGGGCGTTGGTGTCTTCACTGCAACCACGTGTTTCCATCCAGTTTACGCAAAAATCTAATGCGTGACACAGGGATTACCGTACCTCTCTCCTATATTATATTATTGTAATAAAAATGCTGTTATAAATTTCAGATTCAACGCTAGGCTCGAGAGAGGGGCTTTTTGACGCTTTACTTCAGTCGAATTTGAGCGACGATGCTATCTGTGAAGAAATATTAGTGTTATTGAGTGCCGTCGACCTGACCAGTATATCCCTCGGCTACACGCTGATGCTGCTGGCCCTGTATCCGGCAGTGCAAGACAAAGTATATAAAGAGTGAGTCTGGGTGTCGGGGCAGGTCCGGCGGGACCTGTCCCTGGCGTTTTGAAACATTTTTCGTTTTGAACATCAAATTGTTTAACTTGTCAATTCACTTATTTGATACTCGGGACCTATAATGGTTGCCTTCTACAAAGCAGTGCGATCGGCCTCGCGCAACGCGACGTCTGAGCTGGGCTCCTGCTAACTGTTTCTTCAGAGGCGCAAATTTCCAGTTAACAATAAAAAAAAAAATTACCAGTTTTCGGATTTGTGTTGTAAGCTGTAAGCTCTTATTGCTTTCCAAATTTCATGTCTCTAGGTTAACGGGAAGTACCCTTTTTCTCTAGGTTTTGAAAACGTCTCTTGATTACGTCGACTTAGAACTTTAACTTACTTAGAATATTCGGCCATTATTGATACTACTAGAGATGCCAAGAATATTCGGTATTCGGCCTATTCGGACACTTTCTTGATTCTTCGGTAAGTATCCGGCCGAATACCGAGTTATACAAAATGGAAAAAAACTACATACTATTAAAATAATATAATATTTTATATACTAGAAGTGATATTGTCAATATTAATATTTAAAATCTACCAATGGTAAGTTTTGATAGACAAAAACATTTTTCCTTGCGTTTTTCTTTATAAACAATACCGCTTCTGGTAAAAGTCTCTCACTATAGGCATTGCCGCCGGGAGACGATAGATCAATCTGCCGCCGCTGAACATTCAGCCATTCGGCACAGGGGTAGCCGAATGTGTGTGATTTAGTTATTCAGCCAAATCATTATTCGTATGCCACAAATAATTAATGATGATAATGATTACGTCCTAACAGAAAAACATTTAGTTCAAATCAATAGGCGAATTACGTATCAGGAGATTCAGCACATAATGCAGATTGGATCTGGAAACGTTCATGACATTTTACAAGATTCTTCACATGATTCACACACTGGGTGGCGCACAGCCTAACCGAGACATAGAAACAGGCCCGGGTGGAATGGTGTATCGGCGTCTTCACGACGGAATTATGTGCGATGAGCCCTGGAATTATCAGGCTGTAAATAAGGTGTCTGCGGCGAAATGGAAAAAAGTGTACTCTATGTTCATGTCAATAATTTTGTCTCACAATTGCTCTCTTCTCTTTTCTTTAGACTATACGATATTTTCGGAAATTCCGATAGACCTTTAACCCGAGTTGACCTCACACAAATGAGTTACTTGGACATGGTCTTGAAAGAAAGCTTAAGACTTTTCCCGCCTGCCCCGTTTATAGTCCGTAAAGCATTCAAGGAGATCACCTTGTGTAAGTATGTAATGTTTACCTTTTTAACATTTTACTGTAGCTCCTAGACAAATGTGGACGAAGGCGAAGTCTCCATAGATACTAGTATCAGATGCTGCGCGCCGGATGTGATGTGCATGTGTTGCACTGTCTCACATCTGTCGTGTGCCTCGTCACAAACGCAGTGCACCACGGTCCACAGTATGTCGCAATTACCGGTCGGCCACGGCACGAGTACACGGTCCGTGTAGAGTAGTAATCCGTAGCGAAGATGGCATAAGATCCACGCGACTCAACGTAGCTGTTGATGATGATGATAATTTAGGAGCTCTATACCAGTAAGTTTACCAGTAGTACAGAGGTCTTCAAATAGGGGCATGAAAATAAGCCGAAATGTTTCCAGGAAAGGTTTGCTTCGCGCTCGACTTGATGACAGATTATGCTATACTAAAGACTATTGAGTACCTAACGAGTGACACCTAACCTTTTTTTTTTTTTTTTTT
>JAFELO010001988.1:28054-38804 GCA_017140195.1 Eumaeus atala
AACCGGGGCACCGTACGTCGCCATACTCCGACAGACACCGGAGTACAGCTGCCTGCAGGCGGCGCTGGGTCCTCCGAGGTTCGGGAGGAGCCTGCCCAGCGCACGAGTGACACCTAACCTAACCTAACCTAACCTAAGCTCGAGTGTGAGTTTTTGCAACGATTTACTTTAGTAACCCGTTTGTGTTTTGTCTACCAAATTGTATGGAGTTTGTGTCAGCGCCTCTTGCGGATAGTACAACAAGCCACACTGTGAGTGTCGTATGTCGCTTACGCTAACTTTCTAGTCTAGTATTGATGTCTTAAGTTTACGCGAATATCCATAAAACCCATAAAAGTAGTTTAATTTTTAGTCAAGTTGGAATGTATCGTAACGTTTGAGTTAGTAGTGCTTTGACATACATGCGAGTTTCAGTTGCTATTTTGTTTTTAACTAATGAAGCATGCCCTAACGCAGTAGTAGATTTAATTGCTTGAAGTTATAGTGGAACAACAGTGAAACGCATTTTATCTAATAGTTTATTGTTTTTCATAAACAAAAAAAGTGTTTTACAATATGTGGCATGGAGCAACGCATAATACCTTTCCTTAGGAAGAAAATCTGAGACTCCTTTAAAGCACTAGAGGTTTTAAGTGAAGCTGAACTTAGAATTAGATATCGCCTGTGTAAGGACCTTATATCCAACTCAAATCATTGACATAAACAAATATTAACTTTTTACTAACTGTTCCATTAAGTTCACCAACATTTCTAATTGTTTGTCACTCGTTTTCGCTGTTTTTAAACTTGTACCGAAATTTAAACGAAAGCTAAGCTTAGAACGTGGAAATAATGCGACGGCCGACAACCGTGTGCCTACGTCTAAATCTCAGCGTCCCCAGTAACACGATGCTGTCACTTTCTTTCATTTGGTCAAGCATAATGTGCTTAAACTAAATTACTCTTCAGTCCCTCTGTGTGATATATGAACAGTAACTAGTTGGGCTGACACAACCATACTACTATTAAAGTGAGCAAACGAATTTTAAGTTGATATTTATGGAACTTACACTCGCGCCTGCAACCTGCACAAAAAAGTCGTCTCGATTAACGCAATGGTTGCGTCTCGCTGTTTTATACGTGAAGCTGACACTCGGGGCACGGGCATACGTTACTAAGTGACTGTTCAGTACTCTGTGCTCTACGTAGCTCAGCTACATGACGCTACGACGGCATTCTACCAACACCAGCCAACATATAACATTATTTACTTAATGGGGCAACAGAGGTAAAATTTTAGGTACGCGGTTTTTAGGATCTCGAATTTATTTGATGATTAGCTATCTCACGCTGTGACGCGATGTCGTCGACGATAGAATCTGTCTGTTATTAAGGAATTACATCATATTCCATTTTAAGAACTAATACGAAATAAAAAGATGTGGGTAAAATACTGGCTTACGGAAAGGTAGCGTCAATCATGTGCGAAATTTGCCATAATTCATATTTCGGTTTCTGCTTTTTGTTTCTAATTTTCCAATTACAAAGATTATTTTGGAAACCTTCTATAAAATCTAATAAGTTCAGAAATTTTCAGAATTTTATGAACGAAATTATTAGATACTTACTTATGCGAGACTTAATACCAGTTAGATCGTGGCAGAAAATGCGCGGCAATTTTAAAGTAGGCGCGTTCAAAGTCACGCACCCACGCACTCACGAACGCACGCACGCAAGCACGCACGTACGCACGCACAGTGCGCGTACTCACACGTCTTGGCCCCTTATTATTTAACAACTTTAGTATTTTAATTCCATCGACATTCCTTTTAACTACGTGTTTGTTTATTCTTTATTTCTTTTTATCTTTTCGTTTCTTTATAGTTTACCTCCTAGGTATGTCATAATACATTTGATGTACAGCGTCTGGAAGAATAGTTCCAGCAGGTGCTGGAGTATTTACTTCGATCATCGGTCTTCACAGAAATCCTAAATATTGGGGCGACAATGCGGAACACTTTGACCCTGACAGGTTCCTGCCGGCGAGTTCCGAGAACGTGCCGTCCAATGCTTACATGCCGTTCAGTTACGGGCCCCGGAACTGTGTTGGTGAGTGTTATTCATGTTCTTTTGCAGTTAGCTTCGCTCCGGCTTGACACTCACGGGACACGTACGTTTTTATTCAACGGAAACCCGATGTAAATTGACACAATTAGAAATTCATAACAATCCCTCGAGTCGTTTCGGATACTTCTTTTATTTTGTATAGAATGGATTTTTATCGTATGTACAAACGGGCAATTTGAGCCTTTCACGACTTCCGACGCCCACAAACATCAGCATCATCATGCCGATGCGTTGCCCTCCTTTAGGAAGGGATTCCTCCTCATCCCAGTTGAAAAAATCTCTACGTCCTATTCTTATATGTAGCCAATATACCTTCGCAAGAAAACCCGTTACACAATGCAGGCGATAATGTAATTAATAATAATTGAAAGTAATAGGCGAACACTGAACAGAAGAACATATCCAGGTTGTATGTCCGTCTGCACTACAGTGTTACCGCAAATGTGTGTTGGACTCTGATGCGAGTTTTTGTTACCTTTGCCGTAGGCTTATGTCAATTGCAAACATAAAGAGCGCAAACTTGAAGCGGCGAATATTCTAACACATTATTATTACAACTGTTCGCTTGTATTGTGGTAAGTGGTGATAAGAATACGAGCAGACGGTGATTCTCTTAGTACGTCTTCGCACTCTTCCCGTTGCTGGGTCGAGGGGAGTCCTGACCGGAGCTTAGCTCCCTACTGGAAATGTGTTGTTCGAGCCTCGTCAATACGAGGCTGTGGTTAATGCGAGGTCATGTTGACCTCTGAGTGCATATGCACATATGTTTATGTGCCTGGGCTATTGGTATCTTTGTACGATCGGCGTCTATCTATTTGTCGGGGCACTCTCACAGGTCCCAGAGCGAACTGGGAAAGGTGTATGGATCCACTCCTGTGATGGCCCTATGGACAGGCACCGAATCGCACGCTGTGTTTATGATACGGTGTATTGGTGGAAAAGCAAAGGTCAAAAGTCAGACGCGACAATCAGAAGAAAATATAAGAGAGAGACACGAGAAAAGAAAAGAAGGGCCCTGGCCGTGAAGTTGGTGTCACGGGAGAAACGGCGGGCCGTATCCTTGCGGGAGCGTGGCAACGGGGTTGTCTCGTCCCACTCGGCACCGCCCGTGTGGAGGCTGCGATGTCCGTCTGCAGCGTCCAGCGAGAGTGAGGTGAGAAGTGTATATATATATATATATATATATATATATATATATATATATAACCTGTGAAAATGTAAGCATATGGATTAGTAGTTTTTTTTCTATACGGAAACTGGCTATCCGTCCCCCTTCCTTGGCAGGCTATATTTCTCCGGGGGGGCGGGCGTGCCAGGGCGCGAGACCCCTGAGAGTCTCGTGCTCCGACGCGTCCGTCTTTTCGAACAGGTTGCTCGACATCCTGCTGACAAAGTCATCAAGGGGCTCGATGCGCAGGTCCCTGAGTATAGTTTGGTTCCTCACGAACTTTAGAGCCTTGACCAGTTGCCGAAACACCTGGTTCTGAACGACACGGAGCTTCCGCTTGCTCGTATCGCTCAACAAGTGATGGCATGCAGGAGTCGCGTATGTTAAGCCTCGATCTTATGTGAGTGTTGTAGAGTGCTATCCTCATTTTTAGTGGGATGGCACTCGCCCGCAGGAGTGGCGTCTGCCTGGCGGTGGCTGATCTGGCCTTTCTGATGGCGGTTTCGGCCTGACGAGTCATCGTGAGTCCGGAGTCTAGCACGACTCCCAAGTAGTTGGCTGTCCTGTGCCATGGAATCGCGACGCCCTGTACCTTGAGCGCACCTGGTGCGGTGCGCTGTCTGGGAAAGGTGATCGCTTGTGTTTTAGATGGATTGATCGCCAGCTGCCATTCCTGGAGCCACTCCGGCAGGAGATCGAGGGTTCTCTGTAGTTTTTTGGCCGCGTGCCTCGCGTTAAGAGACGCGGCCAAGAAGGCGGTGTCGTCCGCGTAGAGCGCGGCGGTCACTCCGGGGGAAACAGGCACGTCCCCGGCGTAGAAGTTGTAGAGGGCTGGCGAGAGACAGCTCCCTTGTGGTACACCTGCACGAATAAATTTCCTCTCGGACAAGACCCAGTCCACTCTCACCTGGAATGTCCTGTCTTAGAGAAATGACGCAATCACTTTTATGAGAGGTTTAGGCACATTGCTTTGGATTAATTTGTATATTAACCCGTTATGCCATACGGAGTCGAATGCTTTTTGCATGTCGAGAAATACGGCGGCAACAGCTCCTTTCTTGTTTCTAGCCACAGCGATCAAATGGGTGACCCTGACCAGTTGATGAGTGGTACCGTGGTTGGGTCGGAAACCGAATTGCTCGTCTCTGAGTGCTAGAAGGGGGGTGAGTTGTCTCAGTATGAGCAAATCTAGGGTCTTCGACAGAATGGTAGCAGAGTTATCGGGCGATAGTTGTCCGCTCTCCTGCTGTCCTTAACCTGTTTTTGCAACATGATGATGTGGCCCAACTTCCAGCTAGTGGGGAAGTGTCCAGTGTGGACGATGCCGTTTAGCAGTCACGTTACTGCGGCGATCGTCTTGAATGGAAGGTGTCGCAAGGCCATGTTCGTGATTCCATCATGCCCGGGGGCCTTTCTGGGTTTCAACCCCTTGATGGTGTTCCGTACCATGTTGGGTGAATAGTGAAATGCCGCTGTGGCGATTTCTCCCGTGCCTGGGGCTTCCAGGTAAGCTTCGACTGCGGCTTCGACCCGGGCGGTGTGCTCGGAATCGACCGGTGGGAAGGGAGTGAAGTGTGCCTCCAGATGGTTGGCGAATATCTCCGCTCTCTCTGGGGCACTGTATTTTGTAGTGCCGTCTCCGTGTATTAATGGCCTACTTGGTGCTTTCCTCTTCGTTAGCTAGGGTCTGTGTTTTCCAGCAGACCCCTGATGGCTATTTTTATACTCCGCTCCTTCGGGAGGGAGTAAGAAAACCAGCTGAGTCCCTCTGTAGCCTCGAGGTCGCACAGGTACCTCTGTACGATCCGGAACTCAGCCTCGCTCTTAGGCGAGAAACGCACCCCCTTGCCGAGGGGCTTGGCATTCGGGCTATGGCCGAGCAGTTGCCGCAGCTTACCGAAATGATGCACCCAGTTGGGCAACACCTCGACGACGAGCGGCGGCTACCTGGAGTCACCCGTTTTTTTTGCGTCTGCGTTCGCGTTTTTTGCGTCCGCGTCTGCGTTGGCCGGCGCCGGCCCGGAGCCATTTTTTGCGGCGCCACTGGAATGCGCAGGTAGCGCGCTCGAGGCCGGTGCCGCCGTCGCTTCGGCGAACGTGAGAGTGCGAGCGGGACGGGGAGAGTCCCCGTCTCTCTCCCTCTCCTCCCTCTCCGAAATTTTCTTGGGCAGCGACAAGGTAGGTGACGATGCACTTACCTCCGGCTCCCTGGGTCTTTTGTGGGGGATTCTCGTCTCCTCACGTGTCTGCGGGGTCAGCGTCGTCTCCTCCTCCGACTCCGCTATGCAGTCGCTCTCGACGACTGCCGCTTCTGACGTTGCTGTCGAAGACTGCGTAGCGCTGTCCAGCTCCATCTCGTCGCTGCTCGACGACTCGACGGAACTGCTGCAGCTTCTTCGCCTCGCTGGTGGCGATGTGGCTGGGGACATGGTCCCCGTGCAGGGTTTGAAGGCCTGCACTGGAGAGTAATTTCTTCACCTACGTATCTTCAAAGTGGGCAGTCTGCGCGTGAACACTTCGGCGGCCTCACGGTCGCCGGGCGGTCCAGTTGGCGGTGTTCTGCACCGAAACTTCAAAAATTATCTTCAGATTGGTTCATCACGCACTGCTGTCGCTTGCAGACTGAGCCGATCCCGACGGTGATTCGATGACTACCGACGTACATAAACGTCCGCATAGAGGCTTTGGCTAAAGGGGCTCAGCATATAGGGTCCGACAAAGATTAAGAAGAAAAGCAGACGCGTCGTCCTAATTTCTCTTTCCCCCTTAATCAACCACGGAAACTTACAGCGAATCACAAAGTGCGAAAGCACAGCTGCCACTTTTAGATTAGCTAGAGTATAGTGTGAGACAGATGTACCTTAGACTGTTATTAATTGTTAATAATATTATCCTTGCACCAACTCTTTCAGGTTACAAATTTGGACAAATGATGATGAAGTCAGCCGTGTCTACTATTCTAAGGAAATACAAAATTATCGGAGAGCCGGCGGAAGGACCGATTCCTATAATAAGAACTAAGTTCCAAATATTTATGAAAGTCGTTGATGGATTTCAAATAGATCTCGTTTATAGAACTTAATCAAATATACCATTTCCCCAAAATACTTTTTATTCGCCTACCCACAGCACGGCTGGACACCAGTTCGTGGCTACAATAGTTCGATTCTCTTGTTACTATTTATGTTAAATTCTATAAATTCTGTAAAGGGGTCAACAAGGAGGGTAAAGGGACTATGAGGGTTTAGTTAAACTTTCAATACTCTTATTTCAATTGGTCTTTCCACATTCACAACCCAGGAAAGAGTTTTTATATGTGACAGTTTATAGAAATGATAAGCAATACAGTTTTTGATATTGGTTAGTAAAAAGGTGAGGGTATGAAGTCTTATCCTTCATTCCTTATATTCAATATTTCAAGAATAGTGTGTAATAAACAAAAACAGAAAGGAAAAGAGCTCTGAAAGGAACACGCACTCAATAAGATTCATGAGCGAACTAGATAGATATAAACCCTGTTACAATTAAATGGAATTTAACATCAAACTTTCACACATGGCATATACTATTCAAACTAAAAAAATATTGATACGGTCAATCAAATTTATAGCCATACAGATCATGTTATTACTACTATTACAATGCACACATAAGAGAATTAAGACATTTTAATATTAAAACACAAGATTTAATAAGATATGAAATTTGGCGTTGACAAGAAATCAAGAACTCACCCTTTTATATAAATTATTTCGTGCATTGGTCCACATTTGATATTCTTTATATCACAAATATACAGTCTGTTTGGTAGTGGGGTGCAAAGTCTCAACGAGGTGATAGCCTAGGTTATTTAGATCATTTTGAGCCCAACATGTCTTAGAGCAAAACATGATAGTTTCTTTTGAAAAAAATTTAAGATTGTTTTCAAGAAACTCCAAAATTACACAGTTAAGTGGTGCTTGTACTCTTGTAACAGTAAGTAGCAGGTTTTTATGCAATATCTATCTAATCTGCTTTAGGTTATGTATTAAATTATTTTCAAGTGTCTGTACCTTCAGATGAAAAAAATAAAGGCATTTGAAGTTTAACCTTTTTTTTTTATTGGAATGATGTAGCTTTTCAGACATTAAAAAAAACTTGTCTTGGTCGTTCAAATCATTTTAAAAACATGCTTGAATATTCCACTTTTATTTAAAGTATCATTCATGCAAGTAGGTATCATATCTTCGGAGATAGGCTACTTAAACCAAGCGAAGGTAGAAAATGCAAAATTTTTGCATAATTGTATTTACGTTGATACAAGACATTATTCTTTTACTCATTTTCGAAGTGAGAGCCGCGGTTTCGTAAACAAGCGCGAGCCCTCCTCCTTACTTCAATAGTTGTAATTTTTAATATCATCTCGTCCTTCATTGTTTCGAAAGCTTTTTGTATTTTTTGTATTAACTCTTCTTTGGTATTCATTTCATTTCCACTGTAAATGAGAGATGATGTTGATTGTTATCTTTATCAGCCCATTGATGTAAGTTATAGTAGTCACTAATCACTTCTTTCGAAAGTTTGGATTCATCGGTCCAAAAAATAGTTCTTAAAAACCTTTTGTCTTTAATATCAGAGTTTAAAACAACCTGCAGAACAAAATTCTTCGCGCGGGATCTCCTTCTTCCAGACCTTGCATTCCTGTGCCACGGAAAGGATATTTTCCCTCACGATGCATGACATTCTAAACTTTTCACTTTGAAACGTTGAGATTGCGAGCTACTGCCCTAATGCTTGTAGTCGGATCCTCAACAGATGCTTGCGGTATATCCTCCTCAAGATTAGGTTGATGACGTCCTGGATTCCCAGTAGAGTGCTATTTCTACTCCATTGAGTCTACGGAACGCGTTGTGAAACACTCTCACGTTTGGTATCCTCCGGTTTGGAAAGCGCTCTTGGTACATCCTTCGTGCTAATGCTCCATTGCCGTCAGCTCCGCCATACATGAAGATGGTATCAGCGTACTCTTCGTTAGTAAACTCCATTTTTACAATGAAATAATCCAAATTACACGTGAAGGTGCGTCCACAGCAACTACAACTTAACACGGTAAACTTAAAACGACAGACGGTGCTTTATAAAAAAACTGGACTAAAGAAATAAAAGGCTAATGAAGTAAATGGTTTTTACTTAACTAGCTTAACATATCATTGATGAGCTTTATTTGTTTCTTTTTGTTTGAATCTCATCCGCCGTGCCGCCTGTCTTTGTGTGAAGCCCTTTGCTTTTGTTCAGTAGCGCAGGCGGTTCCATTGATGAGTGCACTCCTAAAAACTAAGTCATAAATAAGATGTTTCATGACAATGTAAACACAATTATACTTGAAAAGTAAATAATGTAACTAAAATCGTCGCTTTCTTGTTTTTACTAAAAAAACAAGTATTTCTACCTTCGTATGGTTTAAGTAGCCTATCTCCGAAGATATGATATCTACTTGCATGAATAATACTTTAAATAAAAGTGGAATAATCAAGCATGTTTTTAAAATGATTTGAACAAGCAATAAAATGACAGACAAGTTTTTTTAATATCTTTGAAAAATTCCAATTAAAAAAAAATAAAGTTAAACTTCAAACTTTTGACTTCATCAGTTGGATCCTCAACTGTGCAAATCGGCAGTAACTGATACTGGCTACGTACGTCACGAATACCTGGTATGGAAGAGAAATATAAGGTGGCATGTTTTGGGGTAAAGTGAATCCATAAACATCTCTCTGCCAACGGTTTGGATATCTCCAGCCTGTCGACAAGGCTTGTAATCAGTGTACAGTCTAGTTCCTCTTCAAAGGGTTATGAAAAATATTTTTTTGTGTGAGGTTAATATACACATCAGAGAGTCAGACTGTTGCGCCACAGTTAATCGGATTGTTTTATTACTTGCTTTCGAAAATGTCAAATTTACTATAGACAATAATTATTCTAATTGGTTGCGTCAAGTTGAATTAACTTGTGTGTAGTCGCCTATGTGGCTGGTAACCCTACCGTAAGATCTTTGCCGTTTTTAATTGTCGTTGGTAAGTCTCGTGTCTATGAAGAGAACGACGAAAGGGGCATTCTTACTTCGGTCACGGAGCGGACAAGTTGAATAGCCAGCCTCATGCCGAATTCACCGCGCTACCAAAAGCAATTCCTTTGCATTGGACTTAGTGTTAAACTTTATTACATTTGCATTGGACTTAGTGTTAAAATGGTGATCAATTATAGGAAATACACGTTTGATGATTGTGAAGCAAGTTTTATTTGGAGTTCTCTTCATGGCAGGGCAGAGCTGTCAAATTTTGACACGCCGACGTATAATATTATATATAATTTTAATTATTTATATCCAAAAAGTCATCTTATTAAGTCAACCCTATTTATAATGTTTTAGGACACAATATACCTCCATCTAATAAAGAAATTATATTTTTGCCCTGCATAAAAAATCGGAGAAGGTAGATCTTGCTTCAGATAATAATGTGTGTTCGTTCGTTTACAGAGAAGGAAGAAAAGAATCGCATTACTATGTTATGTGCTCATCTACTTTCGCACCCGCCCCAGGGAGAGTATAACATGACGCAGAGACAGACAGACAGTAATGCACATTTGCTTTATCTTTCAAATTTAATGGACGCGTTTAAGATTGGCCTGGTTTCTCTATCTGCTATGTTATCTCTATGTTTATTTTGCCTGTGAATGTTCTGTGTTCATGAGTTGAATATAGTGCATTCAGAGTTATTTTACCTCTGACACTGCTTTTTCTGGTAGTTGGTTTTCCAAAACATGTCACGGAAGAAACTATGACGAAAAAATACAATATTAGAAAGTACGAACAGCAGTTAAGGGCGCTGCCAATTTTTTTCAGTAAAATACGGTTTTATTTTTAACATTTAATTTAGATTTCTATTTACTTTGATATTCTATTTTAAGAATTAAATTCTATTATGTGTTTTGAAAATTATGTAAATAGAATGAAAAATAGAGGCATAACTATGTCAATAAAAATCTGACATATCTCTCCTTTGCGCAATGTTACCTGCAGTGACATTGTGCTCACTTTAGAAAATGCAAACAACCTTCAATGTATGCTAACATGACTTAATACTGTCAGCGAGAATATATAATAGAAATTAATGTAGAGCCTATGCGAAATACCACTGCTCATAGATAATACCGAACAAGAATATGATGAGAGCTTCTAGAGAGTCTACTTAGACAAACAAATATCTGTTAATCCATTAAACAGCTTAGAGGAGATACACAAGAGAATAAAGAAAACCTGGAACATTTTTTGGCGTATGAAAGAGATCTTCAGAAGAGGACGGCCTTTGGATTAAAAAAAAGGTGCTCGACTTTAACCTACTTCCAACCATGACATACGGCAGCCAAACTTGGAAATTATATTTATTACTGTGTTTCATTTCTTGTTTGCTCTTTTTGCACTGCCTGACATGACAA
>JAFELO010001988.1:39307-52535 GCA_017140195.1 Eumaeus atala
TATATGATATCACTACTGTCGTGCGTGACGGCCTGTTATGGTGACGGCATATAGTTTTTTTTAAATCGGGCTTGGCCTGCTACTCTTTCCCACCGCTGCAACTCCTCCAGGATCGACAGCGACGACCATTGATGACCCTTTGATATGAATGCAGGGATCCCGAGGGAATAGCTCAAACTGTCTAGGAACCCGCAACCAGTTTAATCACAAGAAAATAGAAGGAGTAGGAGATACTTCCAGTTTCCCTCCCCAATCAAAGCGGGAGACAGTACAAGATTGCAATGATTTGTACAAGCCAAGAAAAGAAGAGGCAGCTAGGTGAGGCCCAACTGCTATGCACCACGGAAATAATACGTCACAGTAAAAAGTGATTGACTAATTGGTATTTAATTATTATCATTTAAGATGTTGTTGTGACTGAGTTAAAATTGTATTTTTCCAGTAATAGTTGTGGCAAAAACGTTTGAAAACACGAATGTTACCCACGCTATCCATGAGGTCGCCGTAGTAAATTACGCCGTCAACACCATGGATACTGTCTAACATGATGGTTCGCTCACTATGCCAAAGACTAAACTCCGAAATGATGTGATGTGCTGTTTGTTCGTATTCGTTACCTTCTGTGGAGCAATCACAGAGAGGTGAAGCCACTAGTTTAAAGCCAAAAAGTTTGCTTTTAAAGTTGCCGTGGCCGTTAAGGAATTGTGCAACGCAGTAATTGATTTCTAGCCAGTGTTTCGATAAGCGGTTGCGCACATACGGAATTTTTTAAATGTAAATATCGTCCTTTAGTTGAACTATTCCATCGGGTCTGCCATTCCTTAACTAGGTTTTGAGTGTGATTTCTACTGGATTAAACAGCCTGTTTATCTTATATCTGTCTAAGACCAAAGTCTTAATAAAAAAATAAATAAATAATTAAAAAATTAAATACATGGCTGCGCGGCGTTGAATTTCTAATTCTACTGGCAGTACTCCGGCAAGAATGGGTAGGGCCTCTGTGCTAACGGTGCGGTAGGCTTTGCATAAAATATTAAAGAAAGTCTTTGGAGTGACTTTGAAGCAATTTACATCGCGCCGCGTCTATGGTTGCCCTATCTGCCCACACAGGTGACAAGGTGCAAATGCTTCCAGGGTACGTCGCGGTATGTATTATTTTTAAGATCTTAAAAGAGTGACCCCAGGTCGAGGTTGAGATATTAGTAAAGGCATAAAAATGACGATTAGACTTTACTCCTGTTTTTATAACGAGTTCTAAAAAGGTGAATTTAATTTCTAATATTAGTCCTAAATATGTGACGGTTTCTTTACGTTTAATCGTTAAATTTAATACATGGGATGGATTGTAAGTAACCTTTTAACAATATTTGGAAAATTTTCTGTGGTGTGAACTTTATTCGGTTTCTTTTCCCCCAGGTCGATATTAAAATGAGACAGTGGACTTAAATTCAATTTCAGATCGCGAGTTACCTTGTACTATTAAAAGTGTATAGTCCGTATATCCTATTAAAATTCACAGTGCCGGCAGTGGCAAGGAAAACAAGTCGTCGAATCCTATATTTCATAAGTATAGAGATAGTACTGAACCCCGTTGTTTAATTTGAGACGCAGCATTGGCCACCAGGCGCACCCAATATATCGAGAGATATTCCCACCGATATTTAGCGTCTGATAGGTCGACTGTTTTCCTTACTAAGATACGGGCATCGACTGTAGATCGTCCAATGGTAAAGCCAAATTGTTGATTATGAATTGTAATTCCATTAGGGATTACACGATTTAAAGCGAGCCTTTCAAGAATTTTACTCAGGTTCGGTAGCAGCGTTATGGGGCGGTATGATTTTGGGTCTTTTGATGGTTTATTACGCTTAAGTGTCAATTTTATACTGCCTTTCCGCCATATTTTCGGGAATATACCTTCATAAATACACCGATTAAAAACAGTTAATAAGCAGTGACCCACAACCTTACACGCTTTTCTGATCATGAGGTTAGAGATCTTATCGTCGCCGGAAGCTTTATTGGTTGGCAATTGGTAGACTATAGTAAGTAGTTCCTGTATAGGAGGTAACTCGGAGACTAGTGCATAGACAGGTTGTACAGATTGTAGCCTAACTTCCCGATGGTTCTAAGTGTCATTATACTGTGAGTCAGCAAGAATCAATGTATCCAGTAAGGCTTTCATCGTATCTTCTAAATTATAGGTGAAGGTGTTATTCATTTGAATATTAGAAGTAAAAGGAGAGTCGTTACCTCTATTGGGTTTAAGCTCATGGTAAAGAGAGGACCACAGAACTTCCTTGTCGAGTCTATTAGCAGCGTTTCTTAAGGAATTATTTTTGGCTAAGAGCACAGCGGCGCGGTACCAAGATCTTGTCGACCTATGTTCCGCAAGAGTTGTAACGTAGGTGTTGTAAGTCATGTGATAGCCCAGTTTAAGATTTTTTTTAAGTTTACGTCTTGTCCTCCTGAATTTTCGACGCACATCGCATAAATTATCATTCTACCATTTACATGTTCCTGATCTTAATCCTGACTTTCTATCCAAGGCTTTGTCTGCATTATATATAAAGGTATTAGTAAATATTTCAGAACTTTTGTCTACGGTTAGGTCAGATTGAAATAGAGTCCTGTCCCCGTTCTTGTATCTATAGTCATTGACTACACTTAGCGCCACACCCGGGAGCGCGTGAGAAAACTCGTATACAATCAAGCGGTAGTCACTGCATGAGGCGTATATCAGAACACGCCAATTACTTAAGCAAACGTACGCGCTTGAAAACGTGATGTCAATAGAATATTCGCCCGTACTATTGTAAGTAGTGCATCTGGGGTATTGTGAATCAGGTTTAATTCTGCAATAAAATCTTCAATGGCGGTTCTACGTTCGCGGTCTAAATATTGTAGTGTCCCGTGCCAGAGGGGTTAAGATGCATTGGTTAATGCTCGAACAATTACTTTGCTTCCCGCTAGAGCATGTAGTACTGTGCGTAAGTGGTGTAAATGAGGAGCGACGGGCTCCGAAAATTGAAAATAGTAACTAACAACGTAAACTTTGAAATTACGACAGGATACTGCCGCGACACTATAATGAGAAGTATTCGGATTGGTCAATGTCCGTAACTGTGAATTTGGATTTCGCTATATAATTACTGGCACGAGCTCGATTTTCAATTCCAATAATTTTCGTTTTTGGTATCGAGCTCTGATATTGTTCTTGAACAAGTACGAGATCTAAGTCGTATTCGGACGTAATTTGCTCCAGTTCACGTAAAGCGTGTTTATTATTATGGAGATTAATTTAATCTATGGCTAATTTATCCTTATCGAGTTGTTAGTATAAGTTGTTCCAGTTTTGACTTTTATGTGGGACAACGGGATGAACCTGTCTCGTGATCAACTGCCGCAACTGCCACAGGTGGGTTAAAAGTTGTCTAAGTCCTTCTTGATGCAGTTTGTACTAGTATGTGAACCAGCACAGTGCGAACAGCAGGGATCCTTTTCGCGGCAGTATTTAGCCATGCTGTTGACAATTGGCGCACCGTACGAGCTCGACGTCATCCACAAACCGACAGGAGGCCCAATCAATGAACACCTTTTCTCTTGTGTTAATAAGATGTTTCCAAACGAGAGGGGCGACTCCATCACCAATCCATTTGCGGTTGGACCCGTTTTGTAATATACGACTTCGATTTATTTACTCGATTTAATACATTGCTCCTGAGTTACGTCTAATTCGTCTTTAATATTTTGGTTGTAAAGGGAGAGAAGAAAAGACTCGTCCGTGATGTGTTGAGGTACGTCTTTAATGAGAATGCGTGGTTGACGTCTTGTAGGTGTTTCGAGGCGCAAACCCCCCTGATTTTAAACGCTCAACGGCTTTAAGTTTTTTTATATGCAATTCGCTCGTTACACGTTAATGCCCGCGTCGGCGGTCTTTTTGAAACCGCGAATTTGATAACCGTCCCATGGGGGTATGGCTCTCATTAGTGCCTATTTGGTGTCCGTCTAGGTCTCTAATTCGGAGAATTTTTCTTCCGTGGGATAAGCTATTACGCATGGAAGGGGGTTACGTGTTTCTAATTGCGGAACTGATTTTGACAATTTTAACTGTAGGGCCTCTCAATATGAAATCGCTTTTGATGATGATGATGATTTTGATTGCGGTGCAGCCGTCGGTCGGTTTTTAATAAGATGAGATTAGACCACATTGCGTTCTGTGTTTGCAATTTTCAAGGGACGCGTTTTTAATTGCGAACAATGAAACAATCGCGGTGACCTTTTGTGTCATTTCCATAATTCCGACCTTGTGTCCTCTTGGGGTCGGGTCATATCTAATATGAGGCGATATTGAAATAGGCGATAGCTCAGATATATTGCGCTTGGTCGCTGTCATTTGGAGTGATCAGGGTGTTATTTAGCTTTTAGTAAACGCATTTTGATTGGGAATATAGTGGTTAAGCCTCATAATTAGTTTCTATACTTAGATTTGTAGATAATACATAGTTTTTCACTTTTAGTTGTACAATCCGGGGATATTCATGTCCATCTCTCTTTTATTAATTAAATAAGGAGGTTACAATTGTTAATTTGTTTTCAGTGGCAAGTTGTATAAAGCGGTATCCTCTGTAGTCTTTTGTCCCTGACCCATATGTTCCTGTAATGATACTTTCATCCAGACAGGGTATGCTCAGTATAGCGTTGAAGTCTACAATAATAAATCGTATCTTTTTAGACCTTCTTAAAGCGATTTCAATAGTGGCGTTGAATAAATGTATGTCTCCATCAGTAGCAGTACTGATTGGGACATGTACACGAATTATGAACATTTTTTGGCGTTCAAAGCGTAAGCTAAGTATGACTTTTCTCCTTTCACTGACGCCCACAAAGCTTAGAATATTCATTTTGTATTGTTCTCTTACAAGAAAGCCAACACAACTTCTTACATTAAAATACCTAATTGAGTAATTGTCCTTGAGTCTGTTCGTAGTTACTAAATATATGTGATTCATATTCTTCTATCACGTAGCCCTGTCTTCTCATTCTAATGACATCATATTTCGATGGTGTAAAAGCATTTTTGAATTTTATAAGGTTATTACAATAAAACTACTTTTACGGATTTTATCGCGGTTCATTAAATTATTTATGTAGCCCGACGTTTCAGAAGCTTTACAGCAACCATGGTCACGGGTGGACTGAGATGACAGATGTCCTGATGTATCAAGTTTTTAAAAGTACCCGAAATATGATTTCAGTTGTTCCGATTAACGCAACCAGTACTTACTTAATCGGAACAACTAAAATTAAAATTATAATTCTTTATTATATGTTATATATTTCTTCTTTTTATCTTTAGTGCACGAGTTAAGAGTGTAATAATGGTATGATGATAATGATGGGATGGGGTTTCTCACCTTTTTTGCCGATTCTTCGTAATTCCCGAATACCCCTCAGATCCAGTTGAGACGATAAATAGGTAAGACTGTATATATTGCTTGTAGGTAAACTGTAACATATTTCTTGTAGGTAAACTGAAACATATTTCTTGTAGGTAAACTGTAACATATTTCTTGTGGGTATTCGTACGAAGTTTCTTTATTATTATATATCCCGATTCCAAATATTTTTCATGTGGGCTCTTTCTAAATAATAAGACCTTGTTCTTGCCTTCTACTAGTTCTTAGAGAATATTATGTTTTTGTTCCCATGCAATTTTCTGTTCTCCAACATCACAATTCTATTCCATATAACTTGATCTGCCACGTTGTCGTCACTTTTTCGAACAGGTTTCTTATGCTCATCCAATTCATTTTGTATGCTTTGAGGAGCTTTTATAACATTTTCTACGATAAATCTTTGTTTGGGTGTCTGAAACGACCTGTAGTTACTTGGTGTTTAAATGCCTTACTCAAACAGCCGTGATAATAGTAACTCTAGCTCCCACGAGATCCGCTTTACACTTTTTTCTTATTTATTTGTTTAATGTTACGAAACAAAATACACAAACAGTATTTAGGGGCCATACTACGCCAGCTGTTATGACTATCATTTACTATCGGAGATTTGTAGCATTTAGACGGCATATTATGTTTTATCTTGAAAATAAAATTTTTTGAAATTAATATATTTGGGTTTTGTCTTCTAAATTGAATTTAATAAATGTCTCCGGTTTTTCCTTGTGTATTAAAGATTTAGAGATTACTATTAGAGACACAACATACATGGATTTTATGCAATAGTTTTCAAATTTCAATCAGTTCCACACGTGATGTCTACCGGAAGGACGTCCGTTTTATTTGATATTGTTTTCATTCGTTTTGTGAGTGATCAGTGTTAGTGATATTATATTCCAACCACAGCACTGGTGATGATGCCGTGGCGAACTGCCGTGAGGATAGCTGACGGCGTTCTCCGCACGTCCCACTTTCCGGATATCTGGAAGGAAGGGAGAATCGTCGTCCTCCCATAGCCGGGTAAGTCTCGGAACCTACCCGGAAGCTACCAGCCGATCACGCTGCTGTCGCATGTGGACAAGTTGTTCGAGCGGCTATTGCTCCGGAGACTGAAGCTGTACGTCCCAATAAGGGACAAGCAGTTCGGTTTCTGGGGCGGCCACTCGACCACACTGCGTCTGGCGCGAGGACTCCACCACTTGGCCACGGAGATGAATAGGGGGAGACAGTCGGTCGGTGTCTTTCTCGACATGGAGAAGGCCTTCGACCGAGTGTGGCGCCCGGGCCTCCTGGTCAAGTTGGTGGACGCCGGCATCCCGCTGGCTCTCGTGCAACTAGTGGCGTCGTTTTTGGTAGGGAGAACCTTCTGGGTAGCGGTGGAGGGGCGACATTCCTCACTGCGGGATATACGTACTGGAGTGCCGCAGGGCAGTTGCCTGTCCCCTTGCCTCTACGCGGCCTATACAAACGACATCCCGGCGCTCACCAACCCAACGGGAGAGGGCGAAACGGATGTCTTGCTCGCGCTGTTCGCTCACGACAGTGTTTACATCTCCTCGTCCTGAAAGCCGGAGTTAACAGCTGGGCGAATGCAGCGGTTGCTGCATCGACTACCGGAGTGGCTCGACAAATGGATGATGTCTGTCAACGTGGAGAAAACCGCATCCGTATTTGACAGCACTCGGCGCAACATTCCGGAGCGGTTGAAGTTGAATGGCCAGGAGTTGGCTTGGAGGTCCCCGGACGTGTACCTCGGGTGCAGCATTGATCGCACGCTGCGGGTGGGCTCGCAAGTTGATCGAGCGATTGACCAGGCGAGGGCAGCCCGCGCCTTATTGCGACCAGTGCTTGCATCCGAGCTTCTGCTACGCACGAAACTGGGGCTATACAAGACGTACAACATCGAGACTCACTTAAGCTGCCCCGGCATGATAAGCGCTCACCTCCCTGAGCCAGAGGAAGCGCCTGCAAGCTCAGCAAAGCATATCCCTGCGAGTAATCACGGGAGCCGGCCGCTACGTCCGGAATGACGTGATCGCGCGAGACCTGCGGGTCGAGTCTGTCCGTGAGTTTGTGGTCCGATTGTCTCGAGGCATGTTGAGTGTCGCAGACAATGGACCGCACGCCCACCTGAGGGACCTGGCCCCGCTACATGCGCGACCACCCGACGGGCGGCCGTACCCGCGTGAACTCGTATCCCGTGTTCCACCAAGCGGAGAACGGTCCTCGGCCCCGGCAATCAGGACGAGGATCATTCACTCACATTTACAACCCACACCAAAGTTGGACACCCTCACACCACACATGCAGGCCAGTAGGCCGCGGTCGAAATCCCAACTTCAGGCCATACGGCCTTAGCACCTAGGTGCGTAACAACCCACCACCATCAGTGGGTTGCCCCATACCGAGGGGATAGCTGCCCCTCGCGGACAGACCTGGGTCACGAGGTTCGCCTCAAAACCCGCTATCCTCGCAGGCCCCACCAGGCCAGTGAAGAAGACCCACGGACGGACGGACCGTCGCGTGGAGCGGCCGCGTGCTCGAGCTGTACGTGTACGTCGTGTGCAACGGCGGCATGCCACTTCTCGGTCGCGATTTAATAGCAAAATTCAAGTTACAGCTGACGCCGGTATTTAGCTGTACAACGAAAAACGAGATACAATCGATATACTTGCGTTATGCACCTCCATTTTCTATCAAATTGGGTACATTTATTGACATAAAATTAAGTTGACACTAAAACCTGATTCGAGACCTATTTATTTTAAAGCGCGTCTTATAGCGTTCGCCCTACGAGATAAGGTGCACCGTAAGTAGACTCGTCATGGAAATAAATAGGGTCTTGGATTGGGGAACACTGTAACCGGTTTCACACCCCGAGTATGCGGCGCCTATGTCCCAGTGCTAAAGCGCGACGGCTCCGTGCGGCTGTGCGTCGACTACTCAGTGACTTTAAATAAACAGTTGGCCATTGACAAATGTCCATTACCAACAATCAAATAGTTGATTTACTGAGCTTCACGGGGGCAGCAGTTCACGAAGCAGGATTTGTCAATGGCCTACAATCAGTTTTTATTGAATGAAGAGTTACATAAGTATACGTGCATCAATACTCATCGCGTATTTACGAGACTAGCGTGTGCGTCTGCCGTTTTCCAGCGCGCCATGGAGGGGTTACTGGCCGGGACAGACGGCGTCCTGTGCCTGTTGGACGATGTCTGCATCACAGGCCGGGACCGCGCCGATCACCTGGACAGACTACACGCTGTGCTGCATCGTTTACAAAACGCCGGTCTTGTTTTGCAACAAGATAAATGCGAATATTTTAAAGATCAGATTAATTACCTAGGCTATATAATTAATAAGGATGGCTAAACGCCCAGACAAAATAAAGACCATACTGAAAGCACCAGTGCCTACTAATTTAAGCCAATTACAATCGTTTTTAGGCTTAATCAATTATTATCGTTGTTTTGTACCAAGCGCTGCTACTACTTTAAGTCCATTATATGATTTGCTAAAAAGGGGTATTAAATGGCGTTGGAATTATTTTGAAAATAGAGTATTTCAGAGAATCATAGACATTTTAGCCTTCGACACATTATAACGCAAATGCGAGATAATTTTAACTGTCGATGCCTCTCCAACCGGGCTGGGGGCAGTATTATCACAAATGGGTGACGATAATCCAGAGAGGCCGGTAGCGTTTGCGTCATGCACCTTAAACATCGCCGAAACGCGGTACTCACAGATTCAAAAAGAAGCTACCGCAATAGTTTTCAGAGTGCGTAGATTTCGTCAGTACCTGTACGGCCGCTCGTCGCCGGTCCTTTTAAGCACAGACCACAAGCCGTTGCTATCTATTTTTGGTCAACACAAAGGGGTTCCCGAAATGTCAGCATATCGTTTACAAAGATACGGGCTGTTCTTAAGTAGTTATAACTATATAGTCGAATACGTTTAGAGTAGGGATAACATCGCGTACTATTTGCCCGCACCCGAACCTCCGCCGGGGACATGGCGCGCGAGGGATAAATCTACGACCGCGCCGCCTACGTGCGGTTTGTTGTGGACGGCTTTCTGCCCATTACGCCTCGGGAGTTAAGAGACGCTACGAATAGAGATCCGGTACTGAACCAAGTGATGACGTACATAATGAAGGGTTGGCCTAGAAAGGTAAAAGATGATAGGATTAAACCTTATCACCATGGTAAATTACAATTATCTCATAAAAATGGCGTCTCATGAGAGGTCACAAGGTAGTTATTCCCGAGACCTTACAAATTAGTGTACTAAAAGAATTACATGCGTCACATTTGGGCATATTGAAGACTAAGGCGGAGGTGCGGGAAAAACCATTTGATCAAACACAACAATATGGCAAATGCATGTTTACGGCCTGTTTAAGGAATAATTACTGTAAAGCAAAGAAGGAGAATAACTGTCACGTTTTGACGGTTGTCAGTAGTATAGTTTGATTGTATCTTGGGAGAATTTTTAAATTGGGAAATTAATTTACTATTTTTGGATTGAAAAGAAATTAACTAACGGAATAGTTCAAAATGTCAGATTATAGAAAACCCCCTACCGATCCGTCTTTAGTTAAATTTGCTCAAACCAACGACTTCGACTCCTTGACTAGATACATGGTTGGTAATGTATACAGATACCGTGAAAACATTATTATACCAAGATTTTTGGGTCCTGTTATCATTAAAACAAATGAAGAGAAAATGATTGAAGCCACGATAGAGAGTTGCCCTTTCAAGTCATTTACCAGTTGTATTATAGGTAGGTCATACCTACTGTTCATATTCTCATCATAAAACCATAATTTAAATGTTTGGTAGTGCGTATACCCAAGTTTTTAGTTAATAAGTGATTTTGAGACGTCATGGTAATGTGTAATGTTTACAAAGCTGAAATTAAAGCTTAGAATTTTTGTATTTAACATAAATACAAAAATTATAAACTTTAATTCCAGCCTCATAAATTAAATTCATCAGTGAATTTCTGGTATATTTTGTGAATATCCAGTAAAGCACGAACAGGTTGCTAGTATTATTTAAAAAGGTTTATATAAAAAATAAAACATCTATGACCTTGTATGTGAACCACTGGCATTGCTCTGTACAATGTACATGTTGAGTACTGACCAGTCCAGACGTACCTTATAAGTCAATGATCATCAAATATAATTCAACCAGTTTTCAGCATTATAGTTATTAAGTACCCAATAATATGTATACTTTATAACTGTAAATCTTTTCAGGATATGGACTTGGTTTAGCGGTTGGTTTGTTTACATCATCGCTAATGCCAAATGTGACGGATACTACAGCGCCACAGACTCAGACAGCTCGGGAGATCCTACGAGAAATGAAGGGTTCCATGTTAAGTTATGCTAAGAATTTTGCTATTCTTGGAGCTGTATTTTCCGGAGTAGAATGTTGTATTGAGAGCGCTAGAGGAAAATCCGATTGGAAGAATGGCACATATGCTGGAGGGGTCACCGGTGGTCTTATTGGATTAAGAGGTAAGTAATAATTTAGATCTTAGTTGAGTACTGACAGAAAAAAAACAATATTCTAACATTGACAACCATGTGTAACCGAAGACCTAAGTCAATGTGAAGCATGCTCTCATACAAGTCACAGAAGTAAACATTGAGCTATATCTGCTCTTGAATGAAGAGGAGTGTTTTGGCTACTAATATATATAACGAGCTCCCAATGAGTGAAATCAGAGATATAGATGTATTGCAAGTGAAGCAAAATCAAAAAAGTATGCAATTTACAGACATTTTTAATACATATATGAATATCTGAAATCCAATCCATCCATCTGATATTCATTCAACATATAATGGTTATTGATCGGGTTCACTGCACAAAATTTTAAGGTTACTTATACATAAAAATTAAAATTGGAAGAATCATACAAGAAAGGTAGGCAGGTTAGGTAAAAAAAAAATTAGGCTAGGTTATTGCTTGCAGAAACTGTCACAACTGATACTAAACTGAAGTGCCTTAGCTACCTCATATCATGGCATGATGGAATCAGATTTATAGTATGGTATAATTTATTGGGGTAAAAGTATACAGTCAATGAGCATAAATACTACTAGAAATCTTGTTACAGTATGAACAAATTTTATAATGTCAAACTTTTCAGATTATATATATTTATTATAATATTCATTGGCACTAATTAAATATATAAATATGTATCAAATTGCTCACTGATAGATCTCTAATGTTTTAGTAAATCTTATATTGCCTACGTTCATTGTAATATCATCGTATGAAATGCACAATTGTATTTATTTTGAATAATTAATTTTGATAGTACAAATTCTCTAATGTAAATAAAATATTAATCTGAATTAAAATGTCAGTTTCACTTGTTCAGCCCAATAAGTTCAATTTTCTAAAATCCTATGTATTCCTTAAAAGCAATTTTTAACCATGTTATTATTGGATGTTAGCTGCACTTAAAAATTGGTTTCTCTCCACATTTTGAAAAGTTCCAGCTGATCATGTGGAGAAAATAAAAATTAAAGTGAATAGATGTAATATCAACAGAAAACTGTATACTATTTGATATTAAAAAATATTTTAAAATGTTGCCAAATGACTAAAAACCAGTTGAAAGTGATATTAATTATAACATGTGTTCTAACCCAGGTGGACTGAAGGCTGGACTGTTTGGAGCAGCAGGTTTTGCAGCGTTCTCAACTGTAATAGATTACTACATGCATCAACGAGGATAGTGCTATAGTAATGCCTTCGTATATTGTATAGTTAGTCTTTAATTAATAAACGTTATTGTTAATTACTGTTTCGCTAGGTTTGGTCTTTTCGTATGGTCAATGTACCTTTTTGTATGCACAAAAGTTATGGGTATACTGTTCATGTACAATTTAGTGCACTTCCAATGAGTACTTCATACATTTGTAACATGATATGTATACAGATATAAACTATAAACTTAGTAATTATTAGTAGTTAGTTAATAAGTTGTTAAAAATTACCGGCTAATCACATACCGCACAAAGCGCAACAGCGAACATACAGCATGGCTCTACCTCTTACTAAATCGATCTAAACTTTAACGCACGGTAAAAGACTTCGCAACATCGACATGGTGCCGGAGACATTTTGAATTTTGTCACGAAGACCTGCAATTTAGTTGAGCTGCAGGCATTAGTCCGAACAGTTCATAGGACCACTCCCCATGATAAATGCGGTAGAACATGCACAGTGAACTGACATCTCTACGCAAGGTAAGAGTATCAAGCTGGTTGGAAAGACCCTGGCTACCGACGATTCGAGCCGCTCTACGTTGAATCCGGGCAAATGGAATGCACTGATATTGCGGGGCTCCAGCCCAAAGGCGAGAGTGGCACTCCATGTGCAGTCGGATCTGCGGTTTGTAAATATGCAGCCAATGAGCTGGTGTGAAGTACTGCTCCGCCCTACTGAGCACGCCCAGCTAGCTGCTGGAACGCTAATTTAGCCTTTACTTCTAAGTGACCGTGAAACTGAACGTCACTCGAGATTTCGACACCTAGTATTCAGATGCTAGCTGAGGCTATTAGGGAAGTATTTTGAATTTATTTTTTTCGTATATTTACGCGAATGTTATTCATTGTTCTGTCTCTTTAACGCATTTTATTGCATTTCTTTAGGTTTTCTTGTGGAATGAGACAGAATCACCGTCATGAACGAATATGTCAAAATCCTTGAGCTGTCCTGTTATACAATAATTGT
>JAFELO010001988.1:52623-66497 GCA_017140195.1 Eumaeus atala
AGTATTGACGGAAACTACGCACGCCAAATACAGTTGCGTGGGCTTCTTTTTGTATTTGCGAATACCGTTTTACGGTGCTATTTATCGCACGTGACGCAAAAGCTACTGGCCTCTCTTGTTTGTCACGGTTACTGTAAGGCTTCTGAAACGTCTGGTTAGTTAAACAATTTTAAAAAATTGCGATAAAATCTGTAAAAGTAGTTATATTGTAAAGGCTAGGTATATAGATAGATAGATTTGTTTTGTAACAATAACAACTTCTACTTAAAGAATGTTTTCTTTGATACAATAGATGTGGTTATGACGGACGCGAATCAAATGCCCAGTTCAACTTACGTGATGGTGCGCATATCTGGATGTAATTGTACATCCAGCTATGCGCATCCATGATCCGGACACCAATAGGCATTCAGCTCGGTGAATGTTTCCTTCCGAGGACAAAGTGAAAAAAAATTCGAGCATCAAAAAACTATTACTGCAGAGAGGTACGCTGATTATTGTTTGCCACTTGTCTTGGCAGAAGTTCGGGACCAGAAGAAACGTGTGGCGAGTCGAGTCTTTGTTATCAGAAGTTTCCGATGGGGCTGACTAAATCTAGTCCAATTTAACCACGACACAAGCTAGCGCGTTTACTTCCAATACGTCGTTTCCCCTCGATTTCAAAACACTTCATTGTTGTGTCTCTTTGACGGATTTTATCTCGTTTCGTTCTTTAGATTTTCTTGTGGAATGAGACAGAATCACCGTCATGAACGAATATGTCAAAATCCTTGTGCTGTCCTTTTATACAATAATTGTAAAAATATGTTTGAGGTATAAATAATAAATGGATGAGAAATTAATATATATAAATAAATTAAATATGACAATAAATATATATAATAATAATAAATAAATATATACTTCGGAATGTCAAACAAGTACTGATTAATAATGAGCTTCAAATGCCACGTCTACATCTCAAAAATAGACCGAAACCGGCCGCAGTTGAGCGAATACCGCTTCTATTAAAACTTTCTTCAAGCCGCCAAAAAGGATAAGTCAGTTCTTACCATCGGTAAAGCCTCGGATCCCTCTGTAGGATGCAGGAGTATACAAACTCGATTGCGACTGCGGGCTTTCATACATAGGTCAAACAAAGAGATCAATAAGAACACGCGTTAAAGAACATATTGCAGATGTTAAACATCGTCGTTCTACTAAGTCTGCAGTTTGTCAACATGTACAAGATAACGCCCGTCGTTATAGTAGATTTGACGAACCCCAAATCCTCGCGAAAGAGTTTCGATTCCGTCCAAGGATGATTTTTGAGGCGATTGAAATTAGAAAGCATCCAAATTTTAACAGAGAGGATGGTTGGGTCTTACCAACTGCTTGGGATCCGGTGATAAATATAATTAAGTCGAAAACAAAAAATGAAACTTCCCAGCTGCAAGACACAATAAGCTCGTTTTGTATGAATCGGACTAGTTAATTGTTAATGATTCTGCTGTATATAAATACTCAACCGGACGACTAAAATCTTCAGGAGGATTGGCCCAACCTTCGTCGCGTGCGGACCTATTCCAGTACGCTCGTGACGACCACCTCTCCAGGCTACCCTACAAACAAGAATCATCGAGAAGTTATTTTTAACCATGTGTGATTGCATTACTGGTGTTGTAGGCACCACGAACAGCTTCCCGGCGGCCGTGCAAGCCAGCGCGCTCGCTGAGTGGCCACGCGGAGGTTGTCCACGCCTAGCAACTGCCGTAGTTGTTAAGAGTGTGAAGTCTCGCGTGGGCAGTCGTGGATGGCGCACGCAAACCAAGTGTTTCGAAGAAGCCGGCGACGCGCTCGAGGTCGACCTCGCGATCTCGCACGTCGAAGACTCCAGGTGCACCGTACAGAAGAACGCCGCCCAGCCAGAGTTACGGGAAGCCAGGGCCGAGCATGCCTCACGGAAGTGCATTGCCGGCATCGGGGCGGAAGGAACTGATCCCTCCACCCCGATGCAGTCCGGCGCCGCCCCCCCGAGGAGAGTCCAGACCAGCTTCGTCCAGAATGGGACACGCCTCCGAGATGACGCCTGCAGAATACGCCTCTCGCCTGCAGGACGTGAAAGTGTTTCACGCCAACTGCGAAACTATGAAGAACTCTCCCCCGCGAGAGATACAGGGGTATAGTGGACTTGATCCGCCAGGGAGGTTTCCCCCTATCATCATCCTCCGCGGGTGGCACGGCCTCTTCATCCCCGCACGGCGACTCCACGTCGAGCAGCAGGAACCCGAGCCCGATCCAGCCGCGGCCGACGTCACCTGCATCAGCGCCACCTGCACCCGCGCCGATTGTGCAGCGCAGCCCGTCGCGAGATTCACGAATCAAGACCGCCGCGAAGCGCACGCGCCCTGAGCCGGAGCCCACCGTGCCATCGACCCGTCCACCTACAAAGCGGTATGTAGGCATGGCTGCAACCGCATCGACATCGACTTCTGCATCCACTTCCCAACAGGCGCCTGCGGCTCGTTCATTCGCGGCCGCAGCCGCGCTTACGCCTATGGAGACAGACTCCATGCCCATACTGTCCCGACCCACATCAACGGTCGAGAGCGAGACGGGAGATATTGCTGTCGCAGCCGCCAAGCCACGCCCGCCCGAGAAGACACCGCGCTACCCGCCATTAGCCATAGCGCCTCGGCCGTGCACCAAACGCTCGCCCAGCGGGGAAGGGCGTTAGATTTACACCACGCGACGCCGACGTGTATCGCTTAATCCAGCGCTACCTGTGCGAGCTGGAGCGTACACAAGGCGTCGCGTGGTTTCCGTACTCACTGCCTACGGAGAAGGCTGTTAAGGTGGCCATAAGAGGCCTCCTGGAGAAAACAAGCCCAGAGGACATCACGGCGGAGCTGGAGCTGCGCGGCTTCGAGCCCCAGTTCGTCCGCCAGATACTCGCCAGGAAGGGGAGACCGGGGTGCATCTTCATGGCCACCCTGAAGAGGACGAGGGACACCATCCCGGGTATATACGAAATCTCGGAGTTTCTTAATATACCCGGGGTGACCATTTCGGCATGGCGCGGGTTTGAAATAAGCTTGACATCGGCAGAAACAACTTTTTTGTGTGCTCTGCGTTCCCTCAAAAGTACAAGCGTCTCATCCGATTTTAGCTTGTCTACTCGCATCCTTACTCCTACAATATCCTTCACCCACGTCATGCATCCAATCACGCCGCATGCAAACAATCACGCCACTCAAGGTCCTGTCTATTGCCATTGTAGTTTCCGACACATGTAGGGCATCGAACCGATTTTTTAATTCCAGTTGTAACTTTTCGGAACCTACCACGGTTCGTCGGAAGCTAGGGCGGAGTGTTGACTGTACTAATGGATACGCTCGCACCAAAAGCTTACATTCAGAGAGCCCCTGACCAATCGGTGATCACTTCCGGTTTTGAACGTGTTGATCGCGGAGACATCCCTAAATATACGCTTTCGGTTCGTCAGAACAAGTTCAACCTCGTTTCTTGTCACAGTATCGGGGCTCTGCCATGTCCACTTCCTACGGGGCATCTCCTTAAAATAAGAGATTCGTACTTCCACTTTGGCATTATAGTCCCCCATAACAACACTGAAGTGGGCCTTGTAGGTGTTATATAAGGCCTTTGGGACATCCTCATAAGTTGCACTCACGTCGTCATCGGAATGCGTCGAGGTTGATGAGTATACTTGTATGTATGTCTAAGCAAAACACCATCACTTAACTTCGGCCGGAAATCAATCACCGCGATCAAGAGCTAATGCAGAATGTCGTTGGGATCACCGGAATTAAAGAGCTCGATGGCGAGAACCTCACTCATTTAGTCTGTCTTGTCAGTAACAAATTGGGTGGCAATATTGAAGAGCGCGATATAGCATATAGCGAGTGTGCGGCGAGTGACGGTGACGTCGGGCACGGAGCGGCAGCGTACGCGCGGCATATGCGTGCGTTTCACTCAGCGTAGATTAAGGGATCAACTGCTGCACTCTGCGCGCGTGCGCCGTGGCGCTGACACGAGCAGTTTTAACATCGTGTCCACACCGCGCAGATTTTACGTGAATGAAATGCTCACTCGTATAAATTGTCAACTGTTCTACACCGCTCATGTTAAAGCTAAGGAAGCGGGATGGAGATATGTGTGGACGCGCGAGGGTCGTATTTTTGTACGCCGCGATACCGGTTTAAATAATGCGTAATATCGTATTAGGACGGCTCAGGACATTTAAAAAGATTTTTTCTTCTTAAATTGTTTGCTTTTCAATGTTATATTGTTTTGTATATATGTATTTTTGATAAAACTAGATAAAATAGCAACTATCCTTTTGTTTTTTATATACTTTAGTATTGAATAATTTGTGAGCACTGCATATGCCTACCTTATCTTATTATATCTTCTGTAGTGTACTGAATAAGCCATGTCATGGAAATTCAAGTTAAGTTAATTTTATATTCTTACATTTTATTCATATATTAAGCCATATTGTTGTGTATAGTGTATCTTATATAATTTTGTGTATTGAAATTTAGTATTTTGTATTCTATCTCTATACTTGTAATTAATATTCGTGTTGGATTCCTTAATCCGCGCTCGTTGGGGACTGGCCACGAGGAGATTGTGGTCGCATTATTGAGACACGAGATTGACATTTTGGGCCTGAACGAGACGTGGCTCAAAGGGGAGGATGCCGTCGCCCCATTTGTACACCGATGCCGCCTGCGACGCGTTGCTCGTCCGGCAAGTACGTGGGACTCGAGGTGGTGGTATTTTACCTTAAAAATGAACAGCCTGCTCGTATTCCTAGACAACCTACTGCCAACGCGGTCGAACAAATGTGGCTACAAATTAATATTAAAAAAAAAAGTTGTTGTGGGCACCGCCTACCGTCCTCCTTGGCTTTCTGTACACACATGCATCTATGCCCTAAGCGAATCGATCATCTCATTATCATGGCACGACCACACTATCCTTCTAGGTGACTTTAATATTAACGTATTGAACCCTGGAGGAAATAACACATTACTACTCAATGACCAGTTTCTGTCTACGGTAGTTTGTTTCAGAATCCACACACTTCACCGCTAACGCTGACACCTTGCTCGATCTTGCTCGATCTTGCTCGATCTTGTTTGCACGGATGCGAACGTGATCCGAGTAATGGTCAATCACATGCTTACCATTATCACTAAAGATCACGTGTTTTTTGTGTACGAGCTGGACGACCCTAAGAGTAGAAAGCAACGAAAAATAATATGCTATCGGCCTATTAAGGTTCTCTCTATGTTGACTTATCATATGAAGTTTGTCGATTGGAGTGCTATAGAAGATGAGGCTAATCTCAACAAAAAAAAACAAATATCTCACTACCAGTTTATTAAGAGTTTTTGACGCGGTTGCCCCCCACAAAACAGTAACAATTAAAGAAAACAGCTATCCTTGGATTACGTACTATATACGTTTAATGATGAAACGTCGTGATGAGGCCTATGGTAAAGCTCGTACAGCAAGAAATCCGTCTAGGCTAAATTATTATAAAGAGCTTAAAAAGATAGTAAAATCTAACGTACGTAGTAGAGTTACTCACGTGAAATTTGGGCCGTGAAACAACAGCGAAACGCATTTTAGCTAATAGTTTATTATTTTTATAAATAATAAAAGTGTTTTACAAAATGTGGCATGGAGCGGCGCATAATTACTTTACTTGGAAAAACCCGAGACTCTAATGCACTAGATGATTTAAGTTATACTGACTTCAGATTATATAAAACAACTTTGTTGACATAAAGACACCTTTAAAACTTTAATTACTGTTCCATAAAGTTCAGCATCTCTTCAAATTTTATGTTGTTTGTGTTCATCGGTTTTAAGCTTGTACCTAAATTTAAACTAAATTGAGATTGCGTAACAAAGCGACGGATGACCGCAGCATACTTAACGTCGAAATGTCAGCGTCCCTATATGTTGCCAGGTCGTGTCACTTTGTCTCATTCGATCAGTGTGCCCAAAGCGAAACAGCGGGAGCTCATTCATGGCAATCATAATGCGCTACAATTAATAAATAATAATTTATTAGTGCAAATCACACTCGAGGTACTGTAAAGGCAACTGTGTACCTGTATAAGACGTATTATATAGCACAAGCAATTGCGCAGAAACAAGAACACTCTCTGTCTCTCCTCATCGGGGTCAGCGGGCCTCAGCGGGAGAGACATCAACAGATAGAACGGCTCAAGGTACTACGAGACGCACTGGGTTCTAACACCACCTACTTCATAATTCTGAACTGTTATGAGACATTGAAAAACCCTAATAACATATTTTGCCCCGATCGGGGACTAAAATCTGAATGAATATTCTCATCACTAGACCACGAAACACCTGAAATTACCTACAACATAAAGTAAAAAATATTAAGTAGCTGTGATCGTATCCGAGACCGGTGTAACATTGTTCAGAGTGCCCGTACCCAGAACTACCTGACCTTATATGTTATATCTTGTAAGTAATGATATATAGACGAAATAGTATTCAGATGCAACAAGCGTATGTTCGCCAACCGCATCTCGTACTGGCTGAACGCCAAGGGCACATCCTTATCCATAGACGACGCGTGCTGTAGCTCATGGGCGGTAGCAACTTGTGCTTACATCCGCAAGCCTCAGTACACAACGGACATTATGTTACATCGGACTATATATGACTAGCCCTGCCGTGACCGAGCGACTTCTAGACGGCGCGAGCCGCAGCTCCGCCGCCGCGCTGCATCTGCGCACCAGGATATCGCGTGCGGCGACTGCGAGGCGGATATCGTAGAACCGATAGACGACGCGCAACCCAAAAAACTTGTCTTGTCTTGCGCATATGTTTTGCATTAGTTTATCAAGCCTCGAATGTCAAAGATAATGTTTTGACATTAATGTAATGGACTGCTGATCACTTAGACCATTTGAGTACGCACCAGCGCTACCCTTATTCCCAAAAGAACTAATAATTATGGCCATGATGGCTCAATTTACATAGATTTCAATTAAGTCAGACCTTGAAAGTTGCAAACCTCCGCGACAGCGTTTAACTTAGTCATCGTTTAAAGATGAGATCTGATGAAAATATTAAAAATGAGGTTTATAACGCGGTGCAGTGTTAGATTTTCCAAACTCATGTTATATGAAACAATCTGATCTAGTTTATTGATTGCCTGTAGAATTAATTTGAAAGGCCACTTCCTTCACGTTACGACGCAAATATATAACGGCGAGGTTGTGGAATATGGATCGATGTCGTGTCTTTACTTCAGAATAACAAAGCTGAGTAGGGACGAAAGGACGAAATCGTTCGATATGAACGCAGCCGGGTGTCTCAAGTCTGAAGTGGTCAATGTTCTGTTATTGCAAAAAGCTAAGGATGCACTGAGTTACGTCATTATTTATTTAAACATCTTTAGTAATACTGTTTCATAAAAAATCCTGTATTACATAGTCTGTTTTTTTTAATTGTCCTAAATTGTAAACAAATATGACATACTTCCGGTCGACGACAATATAGAATAATACTACGGTAGTGTTGTGACATAGAGAGCAAGTAACCAAGTGAATGATTCGCCTTAAATAAAATGAAAGATTTTTGTGAAAGTTAAGGTTTATTACTAGCTGGTGCCCGCAACTTCGTCCGCGTAGACTTAGTGAAATAGATAAACTGATGCGCCCTTCGGTTTGGCCGAGGCCATTAGAGTTCTACGTCAAGTGCTTGAAAACTATACCTAGTCTTGCTATAAATATCTTAACAAATATTTTTTTTATTTTAGTTTAATACACAAATATAAAACAATTAAAAAATATAAAAAGCTTATTCGAAGTGGTATCCATGGGATACAATACAGTCCTATAAACTTCAAGACCAGTTGTCAATAGAGACACCAACTCTTTCTATGGACTGTTTTAAGAACTCCAACTAATCACGGCGCTTAGTGCATGCTGTACTCTCTAAAACTAACCATAAATCGAATTCTAGCAGTTTAAGATCCAGACCAGACGACGGGCAGTCTTCACCGCTGGCGAATTCCCAGACGTTCGCTTCCAACCAAGACTGCGTGGACCGTACTTCATGAACTGGCTCGAGTCTTGCTTGAAGGCACAGACTTGGTCATTGAACATGGTGTTATTAAGTAGCTTAACTACCTTCTAAAGGTTGGTATCTCGAGACCTTTTTCAGAAAAATATGGCTCAGTGACTCCTTCATAGCTACCACCCTACCATACCACCCCTGAGGTAGGATAATGCCCACTTGCACTCTGTCACCCAATTCAGAAGATTTCATAGAGTTTTGAGCATAACTATCGCCATTTTACATGTTAAAATCTTTCTCAATTGTAAACATTTTCTTATCCGTAAACAAAATGTTTCTGTGACCTTACTTTGCATACCGCTTCAGTAGTTGTTTCGGTTTTATCACCGTACTCATCTTTAATTTAACAGTTAAGAAGTGGCCAGTGCGTCTCTTATAGGCTGCAAGTCCTAAGTCATCTATTAAAATACGATATGATTCCAGGTGATATCTTCATTTCCCGCGATAAAATCTTTTGATTTTGGACAGGATTTCTTCGAATTCTTTCCCTTACTGCTTTGATAACCTTTTTCGTACGAACTCAACGTGGACGGCCGAATGTTTCTCTGTCACAAACAGAGGAAGTCTCATGGTACCAATTAATAGCCCGGTACACAACCATTTGACTAATACCAAGTGAATATACGAATACAAATTTTGTGTATTGCAATCAAAGCGATTCCGTTCACTTTATCACCCCAATCCTTTTTACTATCGTAAAATGTTGTACAAAGCTTTGGCACAAAAATGAGAAAACGCAATGAACAAACGTATAAAAATAACAGATTCCAAATTCAAATGTAACATTTTTATATTTTTACTTGTAAAAGTGTTTATGGCCAGACTAAGTATAGACAATACAACAGGAAATATAACAGTATAGACAATACAGCATCAAGCTGAGTATGATGAACATCAACTGTTCCAAGACTTAGTTCAATGAAAGAAGCGATTGTGTACTCATATCGTAACATACTTTGTCAAATTTCAGGACTGTAGTATAAATATATTCCAATAGCTCGTCATCTTCTAATTGTGGCCCTGTTACAATGTTGTCCGCGCCCCCTGTCGACATATTACCCATAATAATTAAAATTTCTTGTTTTCTAGTTTTCAGATTTCGTGTATATTTTGAGTGAAATGATTATTGTATTTCTTTATACCATCTTAACTTATTTACTGATCATTCGATCTGTGACACTGGCGCTGGCCTTATATTTTGGACAAAAATTTAGCACCCTGTCTGGATGGAGTGAGTCTGTTACCTGGGTCCTCAGACACCTGAGACCGTAACCCTATTGCCTTAATGCCGTAAGAAGCTTTTGCGAAGTTCAAGCCTTGTCGTGGTGGTGGGGCTCAGTAGTCTGAGGTGATCCGAGACACATCGGGCGAAGCCAATTGAACCGAGGAGGAGGCGGCTCTTTGTATCCCTCTTATAAGAAGAAGGGACTAAAGTGGCGGGGTTGTTCTCAGGTACAGGGCAACCCTTCTGTGGAGGAGGCTTCATTCCCTTAGAGGACTGCCTATCCGTCGAGGTGCCTTGATGATTTTTAGTTCCGGGGCACCTCACCAAAGGCGGTACTGATGGCACTCGCGGTGGTTTCTGTAGGTATTCGACACTATCATGTGCCGCGAGACCCACACAACACTGGACTCCACCCAGGGCCAGTGAAGGCGCGTAAATGCGTTTCCCCGCGTGAACAGAAAAAATAGACGAGACATTGGGTACAAATTTCAAGTCAAACCGTTGGACTTTGTAAACGCTAGACACTAAACCTGAACGATGGGTAAAATTTGTTTACGTGGAGTTGGGTATATACAAGTTGCTTAAGTGGAAAGTTTTCGACCAGTGATGACCTGTGGAGCCGAGACTTGGCCGGATAATCAAGCTCAAATTCACTCGGCGTGACTGGAGTGAATATGAGCTTGATTATCCGGCCAATGAAAACTTGAGATTCGAGAATCGCGTGCCCGAAACTATCCGTAGTAGCTTTTACTGTTTAAATTTTTTATATCGCATTAGGAATTCCATAAAAGAAGAAATTCGTGTATGACTTTGCGAATCTTTAGTGCTCTCCAAGTTTAATTATGTAGATTCTGTGATAGTACGGAGACTGCTTGCGCGTACAACGTGTGAAAAATGCATGAGCACGTCATTTTTTTGACATACCGCGGCGATATCACGTTACCCCCTATTTGAACCTGGCATCTATTTTAAAAATGGAGAATCGTATGAAGCTGCACCTGACTACTAATGATATTTGGTATTATTAGGCATGGAGGGCCTACACATCTCTCCGAGAGGTTGAACTGGACAAGGGATTTTAACACCTTACGTAAAACAATATCTTCATATTATACAGTGTGCACGCCTTATCACCTCACAGCAGCATTTCGAGGCAGCTTTAAATACGCCGCATCGAAGTGCTGGAATAATCTCCCGCTACCCCTCCGAAATGTTAGGACTCAAGGAGCCTTTAAGCGCCGATATAAATCATTTTTATTTAATTATTGAATTATTTATATGCATATGTGAATGTCTATACTTCCGGACAGGCTGCTCATTTACTAACTCTGGTGGAGTATGCATTGTGAGAAATTATGTGATTGGTGCTGGTGTGTGTGGTTGTTGATGAGTGTTGTGAATCGAGTGCATTGTATGAATATGGTGTGTTGTAACTGCCGATCGCTTTTTTTTTGCGGCGGCCCGCACTGCTGAAAAAGAACAAAAAATCACAAAAACGCGAAAGCATTGCTGTCACTTTGCGGCGGTATCATACGAGCGAGAGCTACATCCCCGGTCCTGTGGCTGCTGAATTAGAGGCAAAAATATACCTCTCTCTGGTTTCTGCCCTGCTCTGCTAGATATGTTCAGCGTAGTTCGGTTCATTTTGTATAAAATAAACTACGTATATAACATTGCAATATTTTTTGTTCAATGCTAAGATTTGAATACTTAATTTTTGACTATTGGATGGTTCATGGATCGAGGAAGTTAGAGGCCATATGGCATCACGACACGACTAATAGGGGCCGAGTAAGCGGGTTGCACACACGATAGAGAATAGAAGTTAACTCTGAAAATATTAGAGTTATATGGTCCGTTGGCACAGTTGTCGACGGCACTAAGCATAGCGATGCTAGACACGTTACAGCCTTTGTAACCCACAGCACAGAAATACCCGGCTCCCACCTTCAAAGAGCACACAACCAAAGTCAGTAGTAAAACACGTCTTACATAAACTCTATGATCTAATAAACGCTAAAAACAAGATGTCTCACAGAAACAAGCTCACGTCTCCCGACGAGCACTCCTAGCAGTCCTCCGTTTCCACAGCATAAGTTTAGCACCGAAAAATAAAAATAAGAATGGTACGTAACGCGGGTGAAGCCGTGGTGCGCTGCTGGCACACTCAAAATACTTACCAAGTATTACAAAACCACGCGCTAGATGTACAGAAATCCTCGTGTCATGTTGTGCGACAGAGCATGCTTCTTCAGGGTCTACTGGTCTCGATTTCAAGTCTTCAATGATTTTCTTTACTGAACTCTCTGGTCTTCCTGACAACAGGACGATACGGTTTATGCTTGACTTATATTTGCTTGTATCCTACAAAAAAGAGTAATTCTACTGAATATGACGTCTATGCTACGTTTAATTTAAACTGCAGTGAGCTAGGAGATTGGCACGTCGAGACAATTTAAACCCGTCCCAGCTCATCACTGAGTTCCTACACCTGATTTCCCGACGCTGAGTTCCCGCCGCAGAGTTTCCGCTGCTGAGTTCCCCCTTCGGGTCTAATGTGTAACACGCCAGCGTGTCTTTTACTACACCTTTGATAACATCATCGCAGGGACCCGATGGAAAAGCTAAATCTGCCTTGGCGCCCACAATGAGTTGAATTAGTTGAACATACGATTGGGAAATGATTTCAAATTCAAGAATCAAGAGTTGTAGAGCAGAAGCAGGGCTTACTTTAGGCTTGCCGTGGCCCTGCAGCAGCACGTGCGCGTTTTCTCCGGTTATGCACAAGCTGTTCACTGCAGCGTACGTGCCGTCGAACTCCTTACGTTCCTATAGAATTTCTATGCGACCGTCCCTCAGAGCTGGCAAGTGTGTGCGAGGGTTTTCACAATGCTGATTCGATGCAACTTTCCCGTGGTAGTATCTCAATAGCACGTGTTTTAATGATTATTTACTTTAATTTGGTGGTACGAATGAACAAAAACAGTGAACAGTGGAGGGAAACTTTTATATTTAACTTAAGTGCCCGAGACAAATGAGCAGACTATAAGGTGATGGGAACGAACATATCGCTCATTTGGTGAGACATTGACGGATATGTGGTTATCTTTTTGTCCAAGATTGACTTAAATGTAACTGAGAAATTATAATAGGGAGCTTAACAAAACGCATTCGCCATGTACAGAGACTTATTCTGGACAAAGTAATTTTTATCTCAACTTCACTATACTAAAGCAACAACAAGATGTACCTACATGACACCTCCATCAATAATATGTACTTCAATCACTAAAACAATATCTGTGTTCTTAGGGCTAACGTGGAAATATAATTAAACTCCAACAGACATATTAAACAATTTTTTTTTTATACACATATATACAATCTTACTTTATATACTATTAATTATTTTTACAAATGAATATGAATGAATACTAATTACATATCATCAAACCCTAATCGATCTGGAGGTTGGATAACTCGCTTCGGACAAGCTCGATTGATACTCGATGGGCTGGGCGGAGAACTCAACTGAGGGGTAAGATCTGACGCCCGCGGGATATATGCCGAGGTTATTGTCGCTACCGGGGTGCCCCAACATGGGGAAACCCATCCCAGTCGCCCTGGCGACGCCGTTTTAATTATTCCCCTATGAACTTCGTTTTCCCCCGCGGTCGCCATATCCTCCCTATGCGCGACGCCATCCCCCCCTTTCTCTCTCGACCGAGTCTCCGCCATGTATCTCTCCCATGGGAGTGCCAGACTGGATCTACTGGACCTGCATCTAGGTTGATCAATATGTTTGTCTATAATTCGACCGTTACTATCCTCTACCGTATATCTTCGAGATCCAGCTCGAGAAGCAGCTCCGGCGTATAGTACATCACCACCTCATCCCGACGAACTTCGATGCTCTCGAAAGCTGCCGGACTGCACCGCCGACCGCGCCCCTGGCCGTGCCCAGCCTCATCGCCTGGCATTCCGTCTCCACGCAGTTAGTCTCCAGAATGCCAACGCGGCTTCCCAAGTACGCCGCCGCGTACTTCTCTGCGGCCTCAAAATTGACCGCCAACCAGAATGCGTTTTGGAAATAGAGATTGTCCTCCGAAAGTAGTCTTTGGCGAATCATTTCACTATGACAAACCACACGCGAATTGATCTCTGAAGTTCTCTTGAATCACTTTTACATGCGTGAATAGCACTGATAGTCGCCACTGAGAAATCTAGACTTATAATAAGGAGCTTATTAAAGCGCATTCGTCATGTATAGAGATTTATTCTGGACAAAGTAATTTTTAATAATAAAGGTAGGATACCTTTATTATGACTCTGTTTTTCCGGTACAAGGCACCTGCTAAGTATCGGTTTAATAGTGTCATTGGCGGCGATCGAAAGGTCTATCGGAGGCGCATATTTTGGTGTTTGTATTTTTCTGGTGTGACGTCGGGTCACGGAGATATCGTGTTTTTGTGATTCGATTTTGTATCAGGAAAATTAGTAAGTCGTCGATATA
>JAFELO010001989.1:0-11718 GCA_017140195.1 Eumaeus atala
TATGGCTCCGATTTCTAGCTTATGGGAAATAATGCGCAATAAAAGAAGCTCATACCTGCCATCGACCGCTTTAAACACTGTAGCGTCCATACCAATCTCCTTCATACTCAAACCCATTAACTTCCGTCTCTCTTCTCTCCTCACCAGGTTGATCATGTATATTTCGTCGCAGCCGAACTTCCACGGCGTGGGGTAATTGACATAGTCTTTGTAATGCTCATTCAGTGGTATTGATGTACCGTGACTGAGCGCTTCCAGTTTGATATTGATCATCTGTTCTGGGAGGGAGTTCAAATCGGACGGTATGGGTATGTACCCGTATATATGGTCGTTGCATACTTTCAATGGAATATCTGAAAAACGAATATCATATTATATGTGCCGCCGGAGCCGAAGTCTCCTCTGTGTATTAGTAGTATACGTTAAAATTTAAATCATTTTATATTAAAAGTTTCGCTTTGTCAAAATTCTACCACCGGCTGGTAGAATTTCGACAAGTGTTCAATCCTATTTTGAATAAGACATAACATTTAAAAGATATTGCACAACTTTGACTATATCTACATAAAACAAAGGAATATAAGAGACAATTAATACATACTATGTAATTTGGCGTTGATCGCAAATGCTATAATATCGTCCTCTGGACCGTTGTACGTCTTGATGTTAGCAGGATCATATGTGAGTATATCCGAACGTATTTCCCTCATGGACATCAGCACAGCAGTATGGACCATCAACACTTCGTAGCAACCGATATTTTTGCGTTCTCTTATTGGCCTATATTCATCTGTCCTTTTATAGTAATAAAACTCAGTCATGCCGCACCTAAAATTTACATTGCAAATGCAACTAGTGGTTTACCTTAATATTTCATTTAATAGTATATTGCTTTACTTGTCCTTTTTTATATATTTACTTGTCCTTTTTTAATTATATACTATTTTACTTATTTACTTATGAAATACGGGGAAAGAACGAGCGATCGGAGCCTTTTTACGAATACAGACACAAATGAACATACACCTCATTACTATACCGTTGCGTTGCTGTCCTTCCCTCCTGCCCCAACCCCCCCCCCCCTTTTGGGCCAACGTCTACTCACAAACCGCACAAAACGCAATACTGAAAATGTCACTTTAAGGCTGTATTATGTGAGCGAGAGGTATCTCTCCCCAGTCGTGCCGGCTTTAATCCGTTGCATACGAGGATGTAGCCTCATGCACTATGCATGGCACTACCTCCCCCTATGCAGCATGACACTACCGCTTCCTTAATACTGGTTAACACTGAAAGATAAGCTCAACCATTTCTAAGAGATTAAAATAAAGAAAATTCTTGAAAGTGAGTAGAAATACTCATCCTCTGAAGATAGTGCATAGAAGATGTTCTTAAATAATAGAAAAATCAAGTTTAGATATTGTAGAAAATTTGGTTTGAGAAAATTAAGAAAATTTAAAACTTCTATCATCAATTGCCTCTCAGTACAGTTCAGTAATTGACTATAAAAGGAATCTCCAATTTATTTGTACACATCATACGAACCTTATCGTTCCTTGAGAAATCAGATTTCAGAAATCAGAAACTTATAATTCTTCCAAAAGAAAAACATGCATTGCATAGTATTATTTCACGTACAATACAAACAGCGGCTAGAAGCATTAATGCAAATTAAAACTTGTGTCTGATCTGAGGTGAATGTAGATGATTAATGATATTAATATGTCAGAACAAAGTCCAAAAGCACATATGATTTATTTGTGAATTTTGATGCTTTTTTATAACAATGTAATATATAAAACATGAAGTTGCACGTATTGAGACAAACGTATTGAGATGTTAAGCTGTTAAATAATAATCAATTATATAGATATAACATAGTACTATGTGGAAATCGCTGCAGAAGGCCTGTGTCCGAAGGATAAAACTGAATAATAAATGATACGAAAGAGAAATACATCACACAAATGTGTAAAATAGGTAATAAAAAAGTAAAAATATATAATTAATTATATTATATCTATACAATTACCCTTCATTAAAAAAAAATACATTATAACTGTTATTATAATAATAGTTGATGTAATGTATCCAAAATTTAGCTTAGGTATGTGCAAAATGAAAAATGTTAACAAATAAAATCATACATTTTGATGTGCAAGAAGCATTTATGGTCAAACAAAAGAACAAAAGATTTAGTTAAAGCTGTAGTATTGAGCACCTGTTGTTCTGCGTACAATTTATTATTTAATACAATTGACATGCTCATGTTTATAAATGCTAACCAGAAGTTGGAGTAAAGACCATCAGACACCAACATAGGTGCCACTATAATTTCACCTTTATTCACAAGAATCTTTAGAGTTGATGGCTCTGTCAAGAAAACATCAGCGTCTAGCATCTGAAAAAAAAAACAGGTTCTTTTTTAACATTTTAATGTTACTGACTCCAATGGTAAGTATGGTTGTAATAAGATATGTGATAAACTATACATTTTATTATACAACAATACACTATAATTAATAATAACCCTAAGTGTTTAGATTTAAAATCTAAACTAAAGGAAAACATATTTCATTTTTTTTATTTGACATTGAATGTATTAATTAAAGTCAAAATAATAATAAGCAGCAGTATGGGCATGGATGTTATACATGATAAAAACTTATCTTGTGCATTATAATCTCAGAACTACTTCAAACAGGGGTGACATGTAACTTTGTATGCCTCATTTTAAATTTTAATGTTTTGTCAAAAAAAGATGACAACAAAAAATTGGAAAAATTACTTAACTATGTGTTATAGGCAAAATATTCAAGAACTGTCTTTATGTGATCTATTTTCTTAAAATATGCTGAAAGAATTTTCATGTAGATTTCACCAATGGATACTGTGATGTTACAGGAAGATTATAGTATACAACTTGTTACGGTAACAATCAAGCCTCATGGGCGAAACCGACACAGATCGTAAGTTATGAAATAACTAAGTCAATATGATTTCCATTCATCTATATGTTGATCCAAACATTCACATTTATAACATTTTGCATGATTCAAAGTGGTTACTTCAAAAGACAAATCAAATAATTATGTAATATAATATATTAAAATATGATGTATTTAATACTATATTAAAATTCTTTAATTCTAATGTTAATGTATTATAATGACTGGTTACACAAGCAGCATTGCAGTAAATGTAACCTACATTCATGTGAAGACACTCAAATATCCCTTTAAGAAATTTCTTCACAATCGGTTCAATGATTTGGATATGAATACATCACAGAAAGACATTTATTACATTAGTATAAATTTATTGATTTGTACTTATCACTTACAAAAAGAAAATCGGCCCACATTCGCCTGGAAAATGTAAGAGCATCTTCTCTTAACTTAATGATATGTTTAAAGCGTTCAGTGTTCCAATTGGATGTCTGAGCCATGATCTGTGATTGACCCTTAGAACTCTTAGTAGTTATGTAAACATTGTTATACTCTGATCCATACATCTTAGCCCATTCATCGATTATGTCAATGCTATTGTCTTCATTTAAGTCACTGTAGATCCTATAAAACAAATATTTCAGGTTCAGAGTTCTAGTTAAGTAAAAGTATTAAGAAATGTTACTATGCTATGGTCACCATAATTTTGCCTTTGGTACTTACTTTGGTAACCAAAATACTTAGGTTTACACCAGAATTTACATACCAGATCTTCTACAGGGTACAGGGACAGAAATAGGTGCTGTATGTCCATTGATTTACAACTATAATTGTATAGTACAGTACGGATACAGTGGTACCACGATTTCTTACTGGCTTATCTTTCAAAATAGTACTTGATTGTACATAATATGTAATTGTAAATGAGTTGTAGATATGATATAAACATATTTTTTGCAAAGTCTACATTACACACAATGAAAATAAGGAAAATCGACTATAAATCAGAGTCGATTTTCCAAAGCTCTGTATAAAAGCAATGACATTTTTACACCCATTTTGAGTAGTTAAATAGTAGAATAGTTTACCATTAGAACAAAACATGGAATGGACTGGATGCCATTTTTTGTACATAGCAGACCCAGCAAGCATTGTTTAGCCATATAAATTACTTTTAGGTAAATCCTAGTCCAAGATAACTAACATTGTGACAAGAGTTTATATATCCACCAGATTTATCCTGGTTGTGATCTCCAAAGATGCTTTTATGCAACCACTGGTTTTGTATGAAGAGCATGATGAATGTGCCCTCCTCTCGCTCTTCATATAAAAACAATGGTTGCATAAAAGCACCCTTGAGGAGCATCCAAGCAATCTGATCATAGTATGCCAGTCTTGTCCTATGTCCTTTCACATTTGTATTTGAAATCCTAGTTTTATAGAATTAATGGTATAGATTGCATTAAATAATTACAAAAAACTTGTTTCCATGCATGTATGTGACAATGTGAGTACATTTGAAACCAAGGTATGAAAATCTTTCAATGTTCATTCATAATCTAAAATAAAAATAACACAAGCAGTTAAAATGATCAGTGAGCATCAATGAAATCCTACATATACACATAAAGTAGACAATTTGCAGGTGTGTTGCACCCTTCTAGATACACACGCTTTTCTTACACATACCTAAGTCGTATCGAATTAGGAATCTAGGGACAGACAACAGATTACTTAAAGAACTATCCTGTCTTTAGCTATCAGAACTCAAAGATATTTTCGTAACCTTGAGACACCACTTACCGTGAAAACTACCAGGAAAGATGTGTTAAGACCAGTGCCACATAAACCACATGTCCACAACATTAGAGATGTCTACACAACTTACTTAGGTTTAGGTACGTAAGTGCTTGTAGAGTGGATTCCTGTCTGAGCTTTATAGCAAGCGTGGCTCATGGGATAGTCACTCCACAAAAAGAAGGTGATGGAGTGCCTAATCTAGACAACCAGTTCACATAGGACATAAAAAACAGTCAAGAAAATCTATCTTTTTTGGTAGTAAGTAAGTGATCACTTTCTCTAATAGTAGTAAGGTATTATCGCAATCACTCTTTTCAATTAACTAGAAGCAGAATTGTACAACTTTTGTAACTTAACCTAATTAAAAAAAGAAGTACAATTCTAAAAGATTGATTTCTAAGTGATGATAACAAGTACCCTTGATGTAATCTTGCAGTAGCTGCCTTGCTGGCCAAATCTTGATTTGGAGTAATTACATTAATTGTGCAGTGTACAAGTATAATTTATAGAATTGGTAAATCTTAATAGAGTGCTGATGTTGCTTAATAATATTGCAATTTGTATTTTTTTTAATTTAATGTCTCTTCATTAGAAAGTGATGGTGATTTTAATAGTTGATAATAAATAGTGGAAATTGAATAAAAACATTATTTATTCATCAAGTGATATCATGAGTTTCCATCAAGAAGTGAAAACACAATAAAGGGAATCATTACACAGCAGATCAACACATCTGCACAGCTTGTGTCATGAAAAAAAGTCAAGACAGACTTTATTTATTCAGCCATCCTCCATACAGTAAAAATTTAATACTGGACTGATACATACTGGACACATACATATGTGTATTAAGATGTGTTTTGAAAACTATAATAACAAAACGAAAACAAGTTGAAATTTTAAATTGAATTTGCTTTTGTTCATGTTATCATCACAAAGACCTACGACAACAATATGTCCGGTATCCGGCTATCGATCGGCGACTCGTCTCGAATGTACAGATGCACAGATATTTATTCCGACTGGACGAGTCATATGTATAGTTAATATATAGGTATGTTGCAGGTACACAATAATGAATGGTAAAGACCTACAGACCTCTTAAAAATAATGTAGAGTAAATAAAACATTGGTTTTTTTTTACTTACCAGATATACATTCGATCTTTGGGGTAGTCCAAATTCAACAAGCAAGAGAAGAAGTATGGCAATGTATTTGCCTTATTACGAACCAACACAGAAATTCCTACTGTAGGCCATTTGAAATTTGTTTTATCGTTCTTCGACGAGTACACAACACAAATAATAATACAGAAAAATATAAAATTATTTAGTTTGGACATTGTTTCCACCAAAGGGTCACTACAAAAAGATATAATTTATCAGAGGTATGACATACATTAAAATATGCCGTAACAATAAATATGAAACGAATATAGTGAATGATTGGTAGAATTTTAGTGATCAATGAAAAGTGCTCTTATTAGTCGCAATTTAGAGTAAAGCCATCGATTATTTGAAAATTGAAAGACTGGCGACTACCGTTCAAATTTTGATAGATTTATAAATTTGCTAGTGACAGTTGACAAATTGACAGCCTAGAGATTTTTGAAGTGCAACAACAAGCATATATCAGTAACCATTCCGTCTAAGTAACCATATAATTATGTAGATTATTTTTGTATCTTTTGTCTATTGCATATCTTATTTTTGTTAATTTAATTATTTAATTATTTATTCCTTGACGTTATTTACTAATACAGTAAAATTTAGGAGGTTATATTATATTAATCAGTTTTAGAAAGTCTGCGACGTAGTCTGCCCCTATCACATTCTAAAATTTCTTTCAAATATTAACTAAAAAGTACCTTAGATGAATATATGATAAACAAATTATAAGTTTCCTGACAAGTAGGTACATAATTAAAATAGAAATACCAAACCGACCATTCTAAGAAAAATAAAAAAATAGCTTACGAAATTCATTCAAAGTACTTAGTTAAAGACTTACACTGAAGTTATCTCCTAGCTTTAGTTTAAGACAATTATATAAATAATAAAAAAAAAAATTGTATCCTCTCCAATGGGGTACCCCATTGGAGAGGATACAAACCACTACTGTTGCTTACAAGTCCCCCTTTTTTTTCGTTGACGCGGAAAAACTCATTTACGCGCCTTCACCGGCCCTGGGTGGGGTCCAGGGGTGTGTGGAACTCGCGTCACTGCGCTGAACAACTGTTTAACATCCCTGGGTGAATACGCATAAAGATGGAATAAAGGTAATTATAGCGTCGCATTTACTATACCGCACTAAAATCATGAAGTGACGTGATGAATCGTTTCAGCGTACCTCGCTGTGTCCGCATACATCTTTATAGCGGCGGCTCCTTTGACCGACTTGACTTTTGTGCAATAGTTTTCAAATTTTTAATTAGTTTACGCGTGATTTCCTACCGGAAGGATGTTTGTTTGTTGTTTTCGCGTGCGTTAGTAGTGATGTCGTATCAGAATTTGTCCAACCAGGAATATTTTAATATGTTGATGTGTTTCAGATTATCTGACTGTAAGAATGCAGAAGCCCACACGCCTTGCAGGAATATTTTAATATGTTGATGTGTTTCAGATTATCTGACTGTAAGAATGCAGAAGCCCACACGCCTTGTATGCTGTTCCTAGGAACGTGGCCTTGCCGACGATGATGGCATTCCAACATCAGCACATGCACATATATAACTCCAGCAGTGTGCACTGCCGCGACTCAAATTTGACTGATGCGGGAAGACGACGGTATTGAAGAGCAAGTCTTAGGGATGTTTGGAGAAGACCCTACGCGAAGTACACTTTCAGTAGGACATGAAACCTTAAACATATGGAGCATAACATTCGCGTTTTAGATAAGGCCCGAGAGGACAGTGACTAAAAGACTTCCTGAGCCGCGAACTTTCTGTTCACTGACGAGTGCCCTTTCGTAAGTACGGGTGTTTTCAAAGCCCATAATGAATACATAATATGGTCGGCTCACAACACCCATGATAAAAAAACCCAGTGATAAATTGTGTACATTCGAAATATCATTCGTCGTTGTGAAGTGTGTAGATTTAGTGATACGGGAATATTGTACAGCATATTCACAAAGTAGATGTTACGATTAACAAAATTAAAGAAGTAGAAAAGTGAAAAATTTCATCCAATCAATAATCTGTGAGCGGTTCACCTAAAACACATACAGCTGATAGGATCATGTGACTCGTACCTGCTATGCGCACGGCGTTTTCAAATTTATAAATAACTAACATCGCAAGGAATAACCGGAGAAACACCCAAATGGCCCAATGGGGGGGAGGGAAGGAGGGGCAAAGCCACGGCATGGTAATTATGTGGATGTTCACGGGAGTCAGTAGTCGCAAAAAGGCTCCAAATGTTTGTTTGCCATTATTCTATAAAAAAAAATACCTTATTTTATTTATAATATTGTAGTGAATTAATATTTATTTTAATCATTACTTCAAACTTTGTCAGAATAGATGACATCTAACGGAGGAATTTGAATTCGTAACGACAGTTATTTTTCTCCGCGAAGAAGGTTCTACCGTTTTTATTTATTTCTATTAAATTAAGTGTGAAAATGTAGATCAGAGGTAAGCTATTGGTAAATATGGTACTAGAGTTGAACACCGAGGTTAGTAATGAAGATACCAGCAGTAAGTGGTTTTATTTAAAGTATTTTAAATATTTTATGAATATAAGGCAAACCTTTTATTCACATTTGATTCATTACCATATACTACTATAGAGTGATTTTAAAAGGTTGAGTATCAACAAAATTAAAAAAAATACTTATAATTAAAAGTAATATAAAATTTGCTTGCTAGTCTTGCTTGTGTCTAATCACAATGGCACCGCCGCTGGTGTCGAATCACAGTAGTACTGCTGCGCCGGTGTCGAGCACGGCCGTACCTTCGCCGACGTCGTCATTTGATCCCAGTTTCAAACGTGCCGTCGTATGAATTATGATTTTAAATATTATTAATTATTTTGAGAAAACATGCCACTGAAATTCACGATGAGTATAATGTAAAAATGAGTTCATATATTTCTTAAATTGAACAGTAGTACTAAATGAGATGAATTATTACAATTGAATATAAATTATGTTCATGCCTTAGCAGGTACAACAGGTTGTATAAAGAAACGATTAAATTAATTTTAAGCGTCAAAAAATTTTCTATCCATTTATTTACCCATTAAGTTTAGGAGGGAAACACACTGTGGGCACTATCTTAGAAAGTGTGCAGTACAGAACCAGTGGTCGTGGGGGTATTTAAAATATTATCCCAGTAATTTTTATTCATTTAATGAGAGAACATACACGCAGCTACTATATTAAACAAGCCTATTTAAAAACAAACATTGTATTCAATTATCACAAAAACTCTTTGGTAATTATCACAAAAACTTGTACGAAAATGAGGTTTGATCAACATTCGTAGATCATAAACAATACTTTATGAGGTATTACATTGAATCATTTATTATTTTAAAGCAAGAAATCAGCAATAGGTTAGGAACTTGCTGCTTGCCCTATAAACCTATTAGGTATTATTTCAATTAAATACTTATTTTTACACCTATACAGGCGGTCTGGAGAGGCATTTTCATGACACAAAAACGTAACGTAACGTAAAACATTGCACTGGCTGTTAAAAAAAATGTAACTTGGAAGAAAACGCAAAAAAATCGAATATTTTGTGCACCATAGGCTCTCTGCAGTGTGTGGTACGGGCCCGTCACCTTCGACGACGCGTCTGCCCCTCTATGCCCGAGCGTCAATGCTAATGTTAGGTCGACTCATTCGATAATTTGTATGATATTTTGGTAAAAAAGTTGCTTATTTTATTGCATAATTAGGATAGGAATCGAGTAGTCGTAGGTTAGGTAGTCGAGGGTATTCATTACCCTATGACATGAATTTGACTAGTCAGCCTGTATAGGTTAAAAAACATTTGAAGTGTTTTGCTCCTGGAGTAATTCTAACAATTATTTTCAGGTTGTACTAAACTAAGAAAAGTGATTATTGGTATTTCTAAATTTCTTGTCGAGAATATATGATTTTTAATTAGCGAACAGCAGTACTATAGTACTATAGCAGGTACTTTATATATCATCTACATGTTCCGAACTATATTATAACCTTAGATTAAGTATTAAGTGTATACTTAATCTAAGGATTCTGACAGTAACATGAATAATGTGTAATAAGATAACATTTGAATATCAGTTGTACTTATCTATGAGATCGTTTTGATTATTAAATTATCGTTTTAACAAGAATGAGCAAGGATTGAAGACGATATTGATGTATTTTTCTAATACCCCTACATTTTAACAGCTTCAAATATTTATCTATCTATTCTATTTTTTTTATAATAATATTTTCAATATTTTATTCTTCTGCATGTACTAATGTAGTATTGTCTATATAAATCATATCAGTTTTCTTGACTTCGGATGGTAGGAGACAAAATGGTGGCGGATGAGACCAAAATCCGTTTTCCGTGCACACAATGGACGCTTCCCCCATAATGTCATATCCCTCGTCGCAGGTGTAAATGATAAGGTATCCAACTGGATACTTTCCATCTTTAGACACTTGTGTTAAAAGTCGTCCTTTATCTGGTCTAAGTGGACCAGGGCAGTATATTGCTGAAAATAAAAAGTAAGTTTATGTAAAAGACAGCAAAATGCGGATACACACGCGCACGAAGGGTTCCGTACCATTGTCTATAAAAATAGAAATAACGAATTTGTAGTATATGCGACAAATTTCCTTCCTTCCCTTTAACAATTAATTTATTATATATTTTTTTTAGTATTTGTTGCTATAGCGGCAACAGAAATACATGTGACAATTTCAAACATCTATCCCGACTCATAAGACATGCGGATATAACAGTCTTAGCGATAAGATTCCGTTTTTATTCTCTGGGTACGAAAACGGACGTTCCCTAAAAAAAGGCAGTGGGGTGGATAATGCCTATTGTAGATGGTAATAAAAGAAAAATCCCTGGTGTGGGATATCTCGTTGGAGAAGTACCTACGCAACAGATATCGTCAGCGCACCTGGTTTATCCTCGCTACCCTAGTTTCCTGAACCAGTGGCCCGACAATTGCAGTGGCTTGCAATATGACAAATTGGCAGGCCCTTGCCGGGCCCTGATTAGATTTAGTCGGCTCACGGTCCAAACATTCATTGATTATAGCCGTTTATTCTTAGAAGAGTCAGGGCTCATCTGGTGGCCCGTTGAGGAGGTTGGGTGAAGGACGGCAACGCACCTGCATATCCTGTTCTTTTATGGATGGACTTCGGCAGTCATCAAAATGCTTTGACTGGTTTCCCCCATACGCTTTAAAAAATCTATATCAACTTACGTATACAATGTGGTATTTCCCCGGACCACTTCCCATCGTGCTCGCACTCCAGCCCCGGGGCCCCGATGATTCGATAGCCCCACGAGCAGGCGAACACCGCGCGGCCCCCAAACGACGCATTGTATTCCACTACGCTCAAGTGTGGCCCAAGGGTCCTTAACATTGGGCAAAAGGTCTCCACACACGTCGGCGGCTGTGCGGACCAGCGACCTGCAAATGATTATATTTATACATATTGTAAAATAAAATGAAAAACAAGTTTTGAATTTGACATTACGGCATACTTTACTGGGTGCATAGGGATGGGGGTGGTATATATTGAGACGTGAATGAATAGACTGAATGATCATATTATGAATGAAAATTAAATATTTACTCGTTAAACAAGACATACTATTTCTATATAATTAATTTGTATGTATTTAAAAACACGATTAAGTTATACGCATTATGCAATGTAATAGACAACGCATTTGCACAAACTCATACTCATAAGTAAACACAACAATAAGTTATTATGTACGAAAAATATGATTTTTTTC
>JAFELO010001992.1:0-17159 GCA_017140195.1 Eumaeus atala
AGCACAGTCGAAAGACACGTCTGCTCGCTACCGTGGTTGAGGTCGAACTCCTGTGTTAACGAATTAGTTGTGTCTCGCTGCTTTATAATGAAACACTTGAAGTACAAGTCACCTGATTGCTGGCAACGGACCAGTGCCTACCTATAACAAATATGCATAATTTACATCTGGCAACGTATAATACCGTGTTTTATAAAGTCTTCCAACAGCACAGATTATTATTATATATTAATATAACATTATCCAGAGAACAAACGTTACAGTTGATTTGTCATAAATTTAACATAATCTAATTTCCATTTTTTTTGTAACATTTGTGCGAAGCCGGGTGTAATCTAAACAATAGTAGAGAAAAAATATTGACAGTTCGTATGTTCGTACACACTAATCTCCGGAACTATTAGGATTAATTTAGATGGGTGTTGGATTAGGACGGATGTTCAGACCCGCAGCCCTTCTCTCCGAGCGCTGCTTTTTTGTTGGTGAAATCTATATAGGATACCAGACATAGAAATCCTGACATCAGGAATATACAGTCGCCATAAACTACAAAACAGTAACCGTTTAAGATCTTAAAAAAATTGTTTCATAAACTCAGTTGCCTTGTTTCTTTCCGTTCGCTATGCGAATAATCTTATGCGATCATATTGATGTCTCAAGTTTACGCGAATGTTAGTCATTACAATAAAACTACTTTTACGGATTTTATCGTGGTTTATTAACCGTGACCATGGGGTTGCTGTAAAGCTTCTGAAACGTCGGGCTACAGAAATAATTTAATAAACCGCGATAAAATCCGTAAAAGTGGTTTTATTGTTATACGATTATGATATTCCCATCCACTAACATTATATGAGTATCTAAATGCTAACCTTCCTATACGATTCGTGATTTGGCTAGCTCAAATAATACCGTTGTACCGGTTAGGTATTCCGAGACTACCGCGCGGGAGTTCTTTCACCCGTATGAGGGTGAAGGGGGGTACGTGTCCCCCCGTCCTGATATGAGGCGCTGACGTGAACACGTTTGGCTCATGAAGAGGTTCATTTGGCAAACTTTCACGTCAGTGCCGAGGCCATTTTTACTGCCGTACGCGAGCTGCTCCAGACGTCAGAGTCAGGGGAGACGGTCCATCTGGCCTTGATAATAATAGTTAAATTAGCTATTACAAACACGTACAATGGGATGCATCTCACCCATCTGTGGGAGGGTTGCGGCCGGTCCCTCTCGCGACCTCAAACCTAGTCTCGTCGCACGGGCACTCATAACAATGTATTGGGCTATTATTATAAGCGAAGAGAACTTCGCCTCCTCCGCATAAGTTCAGGTTGGAAATAAAAAGGCGAAAGTTTTGAATGCGTGTCTGTTATACTTTTACTCAAAAGTCGATTTAGACATAACTTGGTGTTGATAAAGACTACAATTACTTGACGCTTGGTAAGGTTCACTTCGCACTGGCTTTACGCGAGTGAAACCAATGGTAAAGGCGACAACAAAATAGACAGTTTTACACAGTATGATTCAGGTTTCATATAGCTGTTAATAGTTAGCCTAGTTTAGAAAAGGTACTGCATGTACAATAATGTTAAATGGAACGAGTTTTATTTAAAGTTACAGATTTTATGTGCTATTGTCGCAAAAAGTAATCGACTGAATCCAAAATACTGCTATTGCGCATCTGGTTGTTGATTTAGTAGTTCCTCCTTATGGTTGTTCGAATGGCAATCAGCGTAATATTACCAACTATATTACTAATTACTATACGCACGAGTCACACGTCGCTCGCGAGGTGCACTTCTATGTTGTGTTGTCGCCGATTAATACTATGAGGCCTAAAGTTACATGTTTTTTTATTGCATAACTAATAACCTACATAAAGAATGTAATAAGAACGCGAACGAAGGTCACCAGCTATTAATACAATTAAACATTAAAATTGACATTAAGTAAGCAGGCATTTAATATAATTCAACAGTTAAATATTTCTTTGAAAGAATTTATTGTTAAGAATGTTTTAGACAGCTTTGGTCATTACGTGCAGCACGGTGCACGCAATGGCCAAGACTGAATATAATGTGCTACGTTCCAGACTACGAGTATCCGCTGCAGCGAGCATGCGCGTGGAGTTCGCCCGCCCTTCACACCCTCATTACTAAGAGCGGAGCTTTGAACCAACATCGTTTATTAGACTTTAAATTTCTAAAAGGCTTATCAGTTTAAAAGGCTTATTAGTTAAAGGTTGTCAGTTTTTTTTTGATAAATTATATGTTCATATAAAAAAAGCGAAACTAAAATTTCACTGATTCAAGGTGGTTAAAATTTATTGGAAGAAAATGGTTATTTTATAAAACACTGTTTGCGTTACAAATAATCTACAGTCTTGACCATTGAACTTGGCACCTATTTAGATCTTGTACATTCTTTTGTCGTTAAAGTACAAAACCAAGGCATATATTCTAATGTTGTACTTTGCTCTCATTTTACATGTATGTGTTTGATAGGACTTACTTTACACCTGCAAGATTAGCATACAAAATACTCGCAATTTTTGTGCACTCTCACGTTTCTCAATAATATTGAATAATTGGAGATAATACATTTATTATCTTCAATTACTCAATCTTTTTCAGCGAGAGACGCCAACGTGCAGGCCTCTCTCGGCTTTGAAGCAGGAATATGCCGCCTCTTAGCTCGATTCATATGTTTTTACATTGTAAAGGAGGTCACTCCTTTCCTCGTTCCATCTCCTACAAGCCGCGCGAAACACGACGGCGTAGCTGTCACTTTACGTCTGTATTAGCATCATCGACTGTAATGCAACATGGCGCTACCCCGAAATGAAAGTATACTGCAATATTGTTAACATTCATCCATAAAATCTTATATTTTTGAAAACTAACAAACCTGACGAGACTAACGAACAGATAGCGCTATACGCTGTTAATCATAAATTTACAAAACCAATCAATATCATCTCACGATGCTTGGATCAAACCCCTAATGAATATTCCAGCACGTGCTCCAGCAGACATCCCATTACCCATCATAATACTAGAAATATATTTTGATATTGCCTTATTATTGTTATAATATACAACTCCTATTTTTATAGTACAAGAGGGGAAAAGAAGAAATAGGTGCCTTTTGTGAATTACTGACGTCCATATACATATGTGTTATACAGTACGAAACAAAAAAGCTTGGCTATCACATTGAGCGGTATATATGTGCGAGTAGGCCCCGATAGTGTGGGTCCGATTCAGGTGCAATGTAGCATTACAAGCCTCTTTCTAAATATTCTAGATAAAATATCATGTACTTTTTTTAATGAGAGTGTTTTGCACTTGAACTTTTGAAAAGAGAGTATTTCTTTATGATTAAACGAGCAAGTGAAATCATTTGGCGAATACAGACGTCCATTAACATCTGTACAATTTTACAGCTATGCTCTGCTCCTTCATTTCATCTCTTAATAGGCTTATCATAAAGTAGACGAAATGTAGAATGACCATCTCTTCACGGAGTTCGTTCAAGGGCGTCGGTAGTTGTTGAAAGACTCCCATTGCTCCTTTTCCCCTCTTTACTATAGAAGGGAAGAAAGGTACCTGCTCAACCCTGCATGCTAATGGGATTCGTCCCATTAGCATGCAGGGTCGAAATTTATGTTACTGTCAAAATTCCCGGATGGGCGTATGAGGAGGACTTGAGTCCCACCTCGCCAAACCCGAAGAAAGCTATGGAAGAAGAGATCGCCAAACCCGAATAAGGGTATGTTATATATATGTTATAAATTATATTAATTACTATGTTATAAACTCTGTAAATTTGAGTATATTGACGTCCGACAGTGCCAGCTTCGAATCGGGTGGCGACGATGTTAACCTTACGCTAGTGAAGTAGGCAAAAAAGCCAAGAAAAAGAAAGCTCCGCGCAGAAAGCGGAAAGCCCTCGGCTCACTCGGCCATTCTCTTGCCTGCAAATGCGGCAAAATCTATGGTAGCTGAAAAGCCGTATGGTGTCCCCACCGCGGGCTCCTGTGCCACAAAATCCCAGAGGCCATGGCCATGGAGGAGCAGACGGTTCGAGGGAGAAGCACCATTGCGAGTGTAATTGATGCACCGGTCATCAAGCGAGCTCAGCGAGTGCCTGTAGGGCCGGCATTTGAGTGAATATGGCGTCAAACGGCGAACACCGCCGCTTGACCGCCCGCCTGCGTGATAGAAATATCGCGTATCACACTTACGCTCTGGAGAATGAACGCCTCTTGAGATTCGTAATTAAGGGGATCCCGAAGAAGTTACCCAAAGAACGAGTGTCTGCTGAGGTTTGCAGACACTCGTTTTAAGTGTATATATAGTATAACTCGACTCGAAGATAGGATGATTTCATCCCTGAAAAAAGCGTGGTCTCGACCTCTAAAGGTCACCGGGGCCCAAAACGGCACCAAAGCCTGTTCTTCCTACTTCTCTGCAGCCACAGAGGGCCCCCATGCCCCAGGCTCATATGGGACAGAGAACACAGGCACCCGCCCCACTGATGGCGCTAGAGCCACAGTATATTATCAGGGAAACAGAGCCAAAGACATAGTAGCTGACTTTAAATTCCTTGCGGAATTCATAAAGTCAGTCGACACAGAGGAGGTGCAACTGTTTGCACACAAGGTTAAATTTGGCTCCAAAGCGGAAAAAATCCAAGCCATGGTTGACCATGCAGCGCTGGTCGGGACGATCAAGCGCCTAACTAAATAAGCCTCCCAATGGCTACTACAGGAAGGATTAAACCCAACACATTAAGTCTAGTGTCGTTCGTTAGTATAGTTCCGTTTTCTAACTGTAACACAACTCTCTACTGTTGTGTGATAAGCCCACGACATTATTATTATTGTATATGTAGCCGTTGTACAAAATAATTTACTACAGGTGAATAGTTGATAAAAAATGACGAAAACAACTGAAGCAGTTCTTGTGTAAACGTCTATTCACGGTTACAAGATTCCGAACGAATAGTTCAATTAAGGAGTGTATTTCCCCGAAGAACATTCTGCTCTCGCTTTTTTTAAACGTCCGTTTAATGAAACCGCTGTCATCGGGATTTTTTCTCAGTAGTGTTTATGTTGCGGCCAAGGTTTACTTTTTTAGGAAGTTACATTTACGCTTGCGTAAAAGAAAATGAAAGTTTATGAAAAAATAGTGCCACGCTGCATTATAGTTGGACTGGGTCAGCACAACAGAGAAGATATCGCCACTGAATTATTTCTATCCTGTAGCGTATCATGGGGTTGTTAGTTTCTGGTAATCCATTGGAACAGAGGACCAAGTGATTATGGCGATGTCTGTAGGCGTCGCTTGTGAAAATACTCCAACTTTGTAATAAAAACTATTATTGATGGAAGCGGTGGATTTAAGTACATTACAAGTGCACGCATTAGTGTAGCATTGAAAATAAACTTCTATCATAAATGCAAATGTCACAAAATACTGAGAATCAATTTTTTTTATCTCTTTTTATTTAGGGACCTTTGTCACATGAGGTAATTACGACGGTCCCATCGTAACCTAAACGTAATATTACACCACCACCGTGACAATCTCATGTTACCTATGACTAAACAATGACATTTTTAAGGGCACAAAGAAGCAGTCGGATTCTTTTAATGGCTCATAATTATTATCTTGACGTGCCGCCTTGCTTCCCTCCTCCTTGAGCCATTGGAAACTCACGAAATGCTCGAATTGCAACAGCTTAGCTATCTCTGTGGTAGTGTCGTGAAGGAGAGAGAAACCTCCCCGGTCGTGCCTGCCTTATTCAACTGCAATGCAGTATGACACTACCTCTGACTGCATATAAAACTCGACCCATAATAAGCCAAAAATTATACATACAATTTCTACGAACAAAGATTGTTTTCAAAGTAATTTCCTCTGTGGATTGATATAAAACCAAGGCGTTATACCGCAGGTCTATGAATATAAATGGGATTAAAAACTTTTTATAGGACATACATTATCAGAGATTCAACATATTTAGATTCAATATCTTTATACTGGACCCACATTATTTTAAAGAGATATTTGGAGAATCATAAAAAGGGACAATAACTGACGTTACCATAACCATCAGCTCATCTTCCATTGCTGCATTGCAGCCGCAGCAGTTCTGGTTTGGTTTTCTTTTTTCTTTTTTTTTTCCTTCTTTTTCTAATGGACCTATTACTGGTTGGCGGCGCTGTTGCACCCGCCTCAACCGTTCTTCGGACTAGCGAAGACTTTTGTGTATTCAGGATATGTCCTTTTCAAACTATATCCTCTCATGAACAAAAAGAGCAAAATGGCATACAGATATAAGCGATCACTTAGTACACTACATGCCTACGACCGATCATGTCGTGTTGCAGTGCAGCATTCGCCCACATATCCCCAACCATTTGGGTAGAACAGGAACACAGAACGTTTGCAGAGAACGCAAAATAGATTCTTACGCATGGCTACCGAATGGATTTTCGCTAAACCTCAATAAAAGGACACTTCAAAGAGCTTCCTCAAAAGTTCTTTGACCGTGCTTTTAATCACAAAAACAAATTGTTCGTTCTAACGTCGGAATACGATCCGACGTTATGTCATACGGTTTAGTCATAGGTAACATGAGATTGTTACGGTGGTGGTGTAATGCTAAGTTTATGTTACGATGGGACCGTCGCAATCACCTCATGTGACAAAGGTCCCTAAATAAAAAGAGATAAAAAAAACTGATTCTCAGTATATTGTGATGTTTGCATTTATGATAGAAGTTTATTTTCAATGCTACACTAATGCGTGCACTTGTAATATACTTAAATACGCCGCTTCCATCAATAATAGTTTTTATTACAGAGTTGGAGTTTTTTCACAAACGACGCCTACAGACATCGCCATAATCACTTAGTCCTCTCTTCCAATCGATTACCAGTAACACATAACCCCATGATACACGACAGGATAGAAATAATTTAGCGGCGATATCTTCTCTGTCGTGCTGGCCCAGTCCAACTATAATGCAGCGTGGCACTATTTTTTCATAAACTTTCATTTTCTTTTACACAAGCGTAAATGTAACTTCCTAACAAAGTAAACCTCGGCCGCAACATAAGTACTGCTGAAAAAAAATCATGACGCCAGCTATTTCCTGTAAGGGACGTTTAAAATAAATGAGAGCAGCCGCAGGCGCTGTATGAAGGCTCTTCGGGGAAATACTCTTCTTGATTGAACTATTCCTTCGGAATCTTGTGACCGTGAATAGACGTTTGCTCAACAACTGCTTCAGTTTGTTTTCTACATTTTTTATCGACTATTCATCTGTAGTAAATTATTTAATACAACGGCTACATATACAATAATAATAATGTCTGTGGGCTTATCACACAACGTTAGCTGAGCCCTGTGCCGAGTATTGTAGAGAGTCGTGTTACAGTTAGGAAACGCAAATATACTTTATATTGATCGTGGTATGTTAGTCTGGGTCTTCCCCGGTATCTACATCCTTCCACATTCGCATTGTATATCTGTTTCGTTAACCTTACATCCATCATCCTTTCTACATATCCGAACCATCGGAGCATGCCCTTTCTCATTTTAACACCGACACTCTAATTCATCTAATATCTGTATTATTATGTTTTACCTACCACAATTGCATAAAACTGATACAGGAACTAATTTGCTACTAGTACTAGACTTATTAGTCCTTATCAAGGTTTACGTCTGGGTTTTTCACATTAGTTACATAGAAAGTAAAATATATTGTTATAACATCTAATTGTCTCCTTCTTAATCACCTTTAATACACCGTTTTTTTTTTCTTTTTAACAAATTTCATCAAGATGTATCCATGTATATACGTAGCCATGATGCAGAGGTAAAGGACAATTGCGCGGTCGCTATGGGCAGGTAGATATAACACTACCTACTTAATAACAAAATCGCCAGCAATGAGCGGCGCATAACGGTAGGTTGGTGACCTTACACTTACACATGATGCAATAAAATTAAAGTATTTTCATGATTTAGTTTCTTTGAAAATATTTTTTTTTTATGTTATGTTTTTGGGACTAATTTGATAGTTTCAAAATAGTAGTATAAAATACTAGTACTTACTGGTATTTTCATCTTTCGTTTTATTATAATCCCCACTCTGTATATGACAAAACAGTAAAAAAATGTGTAACATTCAATGTTTTTCAAAAACAAAATGGATGGGGTGATAATGAAAAATTAGTAGAGACACAATCGGAAAAATTTTTGTCTGTATGTTTGTACGTTTGTTTGTTTTTACAGGTCAATCGCTGGGAGTAATGGACGGATCAGAATGAAACTTTATTTGATGTCCATACAATAAGCCTGGGAAAATAATATAGTCTAATTCGTTTAGAGAACTGGAACACGCAGGGACTAGCTAAACCATAAGAAATATAGAATAGACGTCTTGACATAAGTCGTATGATAAGCAGTTATAAGCTATTTCTGTTGACTTTTTAAAGATCTGGTGACACCTGACGTAGAACCAAAAATTAGCCAACCTGTAAGATTTATAGAATGTCCAGAAATAAAATTTCTTACTCCATAATAACATCAGCTTACTGTGAAGGCGCTAGCAGTTAAAGCTTAATTCGAAGTAGTCATGGAAGGTGAATCTTGGTATTACTTCAATTATTATTACTATTATTTAGCTAAAGCTCCAACATACATAATATTCTTCGGACTTATGTTTTAATTAGTACTTACCTATTTTCCTTCATTTTCGTGGCACGGTAGCTTACCCGGTAACTCAGAGGAGCAGAATCTTAGGTTATATATAAAAATTTGTTTAACGGAACATTAAATATATTTCCTCAAATTTGATGTAGATCTATTCTAAAACACTAATAGAATACAACACAATATTTTTGAACAATCTCTTTGTTGTTTTTTTGTATGTAAACTTTGATCTCAAAAATACTCAACGGACTTTAATGATTATATTTTTGTTTTAAGTCCATTATCCCTGGGTACTATATAAGCTATAATTTATTTTCATTTCTAACCTGTATCATGTGGAACCCTAGGAGGCTGATGAAACTATAACGAACACCATTTCACGTCACATTGACCATTTTGTGTTGACGGTAGAACTCGAAGGTTAACAATATCTGATGTGCAAAATCAATGAACCATGAGGCCAGTCAAATCAATGGGTCCAAAAAATTATATATAATATATTGCGCGCAGTGAAAGCCCTAATTTAGTCATATAATAATAGTCATTTATCTGCCGCGTGTCGTCTACAAAAGCAATGAAACGATGGGTGTTGCAGTATCATATTATTTTCAAAAATAATAATGTAATAAGTCCGGTGGGGATTGGGGGTCGTAGGCCTCTGTTATCACAGATAATATATATCATCTGCTGAGCGTAGCAAAGGCGCTGTATTCGTACTTCAATAATGAACATTTATCTCTCGCGTGTCGTCCACAAAAGTAATGAAGGGACTGGAATTGCATCGTTTTATTATATTAAGAACTAAATTATTTAAGGGGTTCAGAGTCGAGCAACAAGCGGGGGTTGGGAGGGGGGAAAACCCACTGTTGTCAAACACGACATACATCACATGCTTGAGCTAGGCAAAGGCGCTGTATTCGTAGTACAATAAAAGGCCTTTTGTCTCCCGCGTGTTGTGAACTAAAGTAACGAAGTAATTGGTATTGCAGCATCATCTTATTTTTCAAACTGAATAGTGTAAGGAGTGCTGACTCATATATACTTGGTAATTTCTGAAAATATAAGAGATTATAATCCTTATTTTTTTTAGCTATTGGTTCTTTGTCTCTATCATGGTACACGTGAGTCTTCAGTGTCCGACTTAATAGTAAAGGACACGGGAATGTCTCATTTTATGGATATTATTCAAGGGTTTACAATATCTGATGCCGGACACAAAATAATCCGCTCCATCCGCAAGATGCATCGGATAATTACTTCCAAAATCTACGCAGACAAAGTTAGTGCTAACTATATAATCTTATTACGTGTTTCCATTTCCTTCATTTCTACCCACAAATAGACCACCGGCAACTCTCAAATCATAGGAAACGGCTACGCACGATATATTAAGGGCGAGAGGTATCTTCCCAGACGTGTATGTCTTTAAACACACATTTTGTTTGTTAATATTAAGATAATTAAGGATATGATGTATTTCTTTAAGCAACTAAAGAAAAAGTACAAAAAAGGGAAATATGCAGTTTAAGTCCTGGGTCCTTATTACTGGAACCAATCACAATATTCCTATAGAGCCGCCACTTCCCCGGTTCAATTGGCTTCGCCCAAGGTGTCTCGGATCACCTCAGGCTACTGAGCCCCACCGCCACGACAAGGCTTGGACCACGATGGGGAACTCCCCATATAGGTGCCTATATAACTATATAGGCACCTATTACAACAAGGACCGAATGTAATAGTAGTAGTAAGAGGTATTGCCATTCTGCATTGCATCGGAATTGGGACGGCATGACCGTGGCGGTACCTGTCACTCACATGATACCGGCGTAAAGTGGCACTTACGGTTTCGCGTTTCGTGTGGTTAGTGACTATCCAGTGAAACCTTGGGGTGGGGTGAAGAGGAGGGCAGCCCATCGGCGTAGTTATTATACTGATGTTAATGGGCGTCAATAGTCGCAAAAAGATAACAGGTAATAAATTTTAAGTTATAATGTAGTACAAAATAAAGGAAAAAAAAAAGAATTCTGTTTGTATACTTGTGCTCATCTTCGGAACTAATGGAATTTGAATGGAAATTTTTGTGCTTGAATGTTTGAAAGTACGCGAACGAAGTCGCGGACAGCAACTATTAATATAAATAAAAATAAAATTATTATGTATCCAATTCAATAAAAAATTAAACATGACGTTAAATAAGTAAACATATATTTATTCAACACTTAAATATCTATTTTAAGTAATTTATTGTTAGACATTCTTTAGACAGCTTTGGTCATTACGTGCAGCACGGTGCACGCAACGGCCAAAACTGAAGGGAATACGAGACGTTCCAGACTACGAGTATCAGCCGCAGTGAGCATGCGCTGTGGCGCTCGCCCACCCCTCTCAGCTACATTAGTAAAAACGGAGCTTCGAACCTCCACTTTGAGTGCTCTATGCTGACGGAAGTGTCCAGTACAGCTTTAACGGGCTCGATCCGTAATAGCTAGACTAGAACGCTCGTTAGATATCGTTTAGTAGACCTAGACTAGAATGTTATAATATTGTTTCTACTAGCTCAAGCAACATACTATGTAAAATAATCTGACACACCAACTTTATAACTTCTAAACGGTTATTTTGTTTGTATTTTTCCTACGGACTTACCAGTTTTTCGAAAAAAAAAAAAATTATATAATTGAGAAGAAAGCACTAGACTCATCCAATGCGATTAAGATTTAACTGAAATGGGATAAAAATATGGTTATTGTTTTCGTATATTTATGCGAATGTTATTCATTGTTGTGTCTCTTTAACGGATTTTATCGCGTTTCTTTAGATTTTCTTGTGGAATGAGACAGATCACCGTCATGAAAGAATATGCCAAAAATCCTAATCTATTATCACATTTAATTTATATATTTTATATTCTCATCCATTTATTATTCATAACTCTAACATATTTTTACAATTATTGTATAGCAGGACAGCACAAGGATTTTTAGCATATTCGTTCATGACGGTGATTCTGTCTCATTCCACAAGAAAATCTAAAGAAACGCGATAAAATCCATTAAAGGGACACAACAAAAAATATGGTTGTTATAAGAGTCCATTGATCTTGGCAACTATTCAGATCTTATAGATAGTTTATTTGTAATCGTATTAAAGAAAATAGAATAGGATTTTATATTTTGAAGGTGTAATATTGTTAAGACGAAAATTTTTTTTGTTTGTTTATTTCCATTGAACTGGCTTCGAAACTACTGGACCAATTTAAAAAATCTCTTACTATTTGAATCCAATCATGTGATGAACACAGGCTATAAAAACATTTTCTAAACGTTTTGATCATTGTGAAAACTTCTAAACAGAAAGCAAAGGTGAGAAGTAAGTGCAAAACTATTGCAGCTAAGTAAATTCGCTATAATTTATTGAGAATTTTATTTGTTGTCATGCTTACAGTAAAGCTTCCAAAGCCAAAATTTACACTGTTTACACTTTTGTAAATCTATAAATTTTTGCCATATTTTCTGAAATATGATAAGATTTAGTTCGGAAGTATATGCTGACACAGGTCTAGCGTGACCCATTAGAAGGAAGGAGGAAAGGATTTCGTGTAGATGTGGGCAACGCGGCAAGTTGGATAACTATGGGCGTCGGTAGTCGATTGCTCATTGGGTTCCCTATACTATAGAAGAAATTATAAAATGAGGAAAAGCAAGACATCTTCTTGGATGAAGTGGCCCAATTCGGTTGCAATGTAGCATGGCACTACTAACAATGTTATTTCTTTACCATTTCTCAATGTCTCGTTTTCTTTGGTCATTCGTCAACATCGCTCCTACACTTACTTAGGCTGCGAAGAAACACTCAATATAAATTAAAGTTATTCAAATATTAACCCAAACTCATTCTTGACAATGTCTGTATTCAGTTAATCCTTTGCGAATAAAACGTTATATGTAGTACTCGAACACAAGGAGACGCCGCGGTAATGAGATCCGAGACTGAAATGCAATGTGAGTTAAATTATATTTCAGACTAAGGCATCGCAGTCACGAGTACTTCTGGTCTCCTCTCGTTACACCGCTACACTAGATATTCTATGGACACTTATCAACCTCCATCCATGCTCCTACCCACCTTTCGGAACACGGAGCGAATCATGGGAGTTTGCAAACCGGCTCTGTTAAACGTGCAATTCTTGACTAGTAATGTGTAAGGACACATTATTTAAGTGCCCTCTCGTTATTTCACTCTACCCATTCTGGGTCCTGACACCACAAAGACGGAAGATGTCATCGGCCTCGTCAGTAAATAAAATGTTTCATCAATCAATCAATAAACAAACAATAAAATGTTTCGTCTTTATAATAAACATTACAGCTTCAAAATATAAAATCCTATATCATTCGCTTTGATACAATTAAAAATAAAATATCTAGAAGATTTCAATAGTTGCCAAGTTCAATTGACTATTATAACAACCATATTTTTATCCCTTTTCAGCTAAATTTTAATCGCATTGGGTGAGTCTAGTACTTTCTTATTTTATATGTTACTTTTTTTTTGGGAAAACTCGTAAGTCTGTAAGAAAAATACAAACATAATAACTGTTTAGAAGTTAAAAAGTTGATTTTTTCAGATTATGTTGCATAGTTTGTTGCTTGAGTCAGTAGAAACAACCACACTTAATAATGTTATTCTAGTCTAGGTCTACTAAACGATATCTAACGAGCATTCTAGTCTAAGTATTACGGATCAAGCATGGTAAAGCTATACTGGACACTTCCGTCAGCATACAGCAGTCAAAATAAAGGTTCCAAGCTCCGCTTTCATGAATGTAGGTGAGAGCGGTGGGCGAGCGCCACAGCGCATGCTCGCCGCGGCTGATACTAGTAGTCTGGAACGTCAGTTATTCCCTTCAGTTTTGGCCATTGCGTGCACCGTGCTGCACGTAATGACCAAAGCTGTCTAAAAAATGTTTAACAATAAATTATTTAAAATATATATTTTATTGTCGAATAAGTAGATGTCTACTTACTTAACGTCATTTCTTATTTTTTATTGAATTAGATACATGCTAATTTTATTTTTATATATATTAACAGTAGCTGCCCGCGACTTCGTTCACGTACTTCTGCTTTCACCTTATATGTTGTCCAGACTTTAAATTAAGCTTTATTGTGTAGCACAAAAAGTTCCATTCAAATCCTTCCAGCAGTTCCGGAGATGAGCACAAGTATATAAACAAAATTCTTTTTTTTTCATTTAGTTTGTACTACATTTTAACTTCTAATTTATTGCAGGACATACTAAAATAATATGATAATAATGCGATTATTATCTATTAAATTACACTTTTTTTACAGCATGTGGGCACACGAGAGATCTCGGAGCCTTTTCACGACTATTGACGCCCATTAACATTAATATAATAACTACGCCGATGCCTTCATCTTCACCCCCATCCAAGGGGCCACCGGACGCCGGTATTATTTGAATTACAAGTAACTCCACGGTCGTGCCGTCCAAATTCCGATGCAATGCAAATTGGCATTAACTCTTACTACAACTATTACATTCGGTCCTTGTTGTAATAGGTGCCTATATAACACCCCACCATGGTTCAAGCCTTGTCTTGGCGGTGGGGCTCAGTAATATGGGGTGATCCGATACACCTTGGGCGAAGCTAATTGAACCGGGGATATAGCGGCTCTTAGTACCCCTCCTATAGGAAGAGGAGACTAAAGGGCGGGAGGAGATGCCACTCTTTGTACCCCTCTTGTAAGAAGCGGGGACAAAAGAGAAAAAGTTGGTGGCGCTTTTGCGCACGGAGCAAGAGGCGAGGATGGAAGACTTGCACTGTCGCAAAGTCGGTGGGGCTGTCCTGTGGTGCGGGCAACCACTTTTATGGAGGTGGCGTCGGTACCTTCGGGGGCTGACTTGCCGTCGAGCTGCCTTGATAATTTGTTGTTCCGGGGCATTCGTTTACATACCGTGAAAGTTGAAAAAAAAATAACATTGTTTTTTTCCATTAAAATTAAACCGCATTGTTTATTATAACAAAACTTAATAGCTTTCAATAGGACATATATGAGGTCTGCTATAATTTGGAAACCATAAGTAATTACTAGAAGTACTGTAGGTGGTTTCGCATGGTCCAAGGATATCCAGTAGCCATGCGTCCTTACGCAGAGATTAGATCCTTATATAATTTGAAATTTTTATACACGTTCTATTTGGGTGGGGGATATGTGCGCGAATGCTCCACTACAATACGATATGATCAGTCGGTTGCATGTAGTACACTAAGTGTAAGTCTGTACGCCGTTTTGTTCTTTTTGTTTATGGGAGAACAGAGTTTAAAAAGTTTATCGTGCCTTTTTCAGAATGTTGCCTATGTGATTCTTAAGAGTCATCGACCTGTCGAGAGCTATATATCCCTACCATAAAGCGGGATGGGAGGCATGTTTCGTCTTGTGTGCGAGGGGGCCTTTCGGGAGAAGAGTACGCACTTACTCTTTTACGCGTTTACCTCTATTCTCCATGTAAAGAACCATTCACGGTTTTTTGGAGCAGTTTGGCTCCCTTGTTGGGAACGTTCCTTATGTATAGTGCGGTATCATCCGCTATTATCGCCAGCTGGACGCTGGGGTTTTGCGTTATGTTGCTAGTGCACAGGTTGAAGAGGGTGGGAGAGAAAACATATCCAAGGAGACACCGGCTCTGAGGGGATGAGGAGAAGGCAGGTTGCCCTCTACTCTGCAGCGTATCTGCCTGTTTGCCCCGTAACTGCTTACTTCATACGTAAATCAGCAACAGGCAGTCCTAGTTGGCATAGTTTGAAGATGAGGCCTAGGTGCCATATTTTGTATGCCTTTGCTATACCAAAAAAGACAGCGCACGTGCCGCGTGGCCGACTTTTCTTATGGAATCCCGTGAGTACGTTTTCCGTGAGGCAGTGTAATTGTTGTGGGCAGCTGTGGCTGTCGCAAAAACGCGAACCGCTCGTCTACGAATATGCTTATCTCGTATCATGAAATTCTGGTGTGCGAGAATTATCCTTTCGTAGATTTTAACTAGCGAGCTTATGAGACTTATTGGTCGGTGGCTAGTGGACTCCACCCGGGATTTTCCCGGTTTGTGTATGCCTATCATTATGGCTTTCTTCCAGGTCTCTGTGACGGTATATTGCGCCAGAGGAATGTTAAATATGGATATATTACTAAATATCCATTTCAACCAATTGTTAAAAATAATAGAAACAGGAAATATATTTATTACATATTACAGTATTAGTAACTTGATTAACATTTTTACAACTAAGTGTTATTTTAGTTTTCACTATTGAATTGAAATCCAGGCATCAGACCCATATTTTCTACCGACTTCGCTGGGCCAAGGAGGCTGTAAAACGTCACTACATACAAACATTATATATGCAGACATATAAATGAGTTTGCCTTTTATTATTGAATGTTATAGGACTTGAGCCTGTCAAGTCTTCCTCATTTTGTACTGTTATTTTTGTTTTATGGTACGTATGGGATCTAACGAGCAAACGGTGCGGTTGCAAATGCTGACGGCCATAGACCACAGTATTCTCAAGTAGATGGACGGTCCTCCTTTCCTCCTCCCCTCCAATGGGCAAGCTATAAGTTTCTCAGCGCAATTCGAACGCGAATTAAAACTTATTATATTGGCAACCACTTTCAAACTAAACAAAAAATATTGTAAGATTTTACACGTGCTATAACATGCTGCATTGTAAATACCCAAATATACTAATAATACTAATAAAATTATCAGTACAAAAATAAATTTAACATAATATGCACCTATATAATAACGTCTCTTGTCTACACTCGAAATCTATCAAATTTTTTGAAGGGCTGTTGGCGATCGTCGGACTATCTATAAAATTTACACAGTATTTTATTGTTTATTGTTTAATTTCACATATTGTATCTGTATTATGGTTAGTTATGCCTTTAAGTTTAGTTTATTAGCGGTTAAGTTTATAGTATAATTGAAGGTTCACAACGCGCTCATGTCAAAGAAGATACCCACAATAAAATCTGCTGGGGACTTATCATTTTTGGTAGTGATCATTACTTCACAAAGGTACTTAAATTTAGAGTAAGTCATTCTATTACATTTTTGTCATTTATAAAATTATTTATATTATAATTTAATAAAAAATATAATCTTTATATTAATTCCACTAATTTATTGATTAAAAAGAACACATTACACTTTAACATTATAATAGGTTCTTGATATGAGTTTCTTTTTAACGATAGCTTTAAATCTCTTAATCGACAAATCTGTTACAGTAGTGGGAATTTTGTTACAAAAACGTATACACTTTATATATTTATTATATTTATACAATTATTAAATTTATGGAGCCTTAAGGAGGGCACAGCGAGTTTATTCTTATTT
>JAFELO010001995.1:0-17978 GCA_017140195.1 Eumaeus atala
ACTTACAAAGGGGCTTTTAAGGGGGTTTTGGCATTAAATATTTTGAATAATATGACAACGTTTAGCACTCTAATGTTTTGAAATTCAAGACAATAACGATAGTTGTTTGGTTTACTCGCCCACGGATTCATTTAGACTTTGTCAAGTTATTAATTAAAATGACTAAGCATAAAGAAAATGTTCGCACAAAAATTGCTTTTCCGGACTAGCAATAGCTTTCCATTTAACTAAAGCCAATAAACTATTGTCATTTCTATAAAGTTGTTATATAAGAAGAATGTCTTTCTTAAGCTTTTATCATTAGAAATGGTTTCTTTTTATTATTTCTTTATTACATAGGGGAACAAAAGGTAGTCGGACATTTTTAGCGACTACTGCCACCCATTAACGTACACATATAGAAGTAAGGCTCCTCTCTCCTCCTTCAACCTATCCATTCAATCGGCCACCAGCTACTCACAAAAAAATACCGGAACTTAGTTCTTGAGATTAGCCCATTCAACCAAACATACCAACTCTTCAGCTATAAATATTAATAGATTATTCACCTTACGTCTCATTGTTCTTTAAATAAATCAAATATTACTTATTTGATGATGATTACAGCACGCAGCAGAATGGCGTGTCAAGGGCGCTGTAATATTATTTTTATATCAATAAAAATTAAAATAGTGAAAATGTTGATAGCGTGTGAATAATATTTAAAAATATATGAAACATAACCTCTATTTGAGATACGAAATTTGCAGAGCCACAGTATGAATGTTACTTTTAAGATTATTCACCTTACGTCTCATTGTTCTTTAAATAAATCAAATATTACTTATTTGATGATGATTACAGCACGCAGCAGAATGGCGTGTCAAGGGCGCTGTAATATTATTTTTATATCAATAAAAATTAAAATAGTGAAAATGTTGATAGCGTGTGAATAATATTTAAAAATATATGAAACATAACCTCTATTTGAGATACGAAATTTGCAGAGCCACAGTATGAATGTTACTAATTAATAAGTAACTTTATGTCGACGTAGCATTGCTACAGGATTAATATAATTCTTTCGCAACGTTCCTAGTAACTTAGTATTGTTAGGATGTAATCCAAAGCTATCGTATCTTTAGTTCGGACCTGATCTTGTGCTATGGTAGGGAAGAAAAGCGCTATATGGCTTCATTGGATTGATATGAGCGAGACTAGGCTTGGGGTCGAAAACGAGTTCGATCCCCCGCACTCCCGTCGATGGAAGAGCTGCATCCCGATATGGCAATATTTATAATGGCTAAGTTAACCATTATTATCATGGCTACGGAGACCGCGGTGTTCCTCGACCCCCGACTCTGACCTCGAGGGAATCTAGCGTGCGGTAGTTCCACATAATTATTGTGCCGATGCGTTGCCATCCTCGATCGATATTATAAATAATATCTATACTACATGTAAAACTTGAATCTCAATAATTGTGTAACCAATGGTGGTGATGTCTCCCGTTTGCACGATTCCCTGTTAAGTTCCCCAGTGCGGCAAGCGTGTGTGTCAAGCCAAGTCATGCCGGGAACACGGTACAATACATGTATACTCTACGATACGTCACATGGACAAGGGCGACACGCGCGCCCTCGCGCTGCGCTTGGCAGCGCGGTACTCAATTACTAAATACTTTGTTAGGCATCTGAGAAACAGATGACACTGTCACGTAAAGTTATATCTGTGCTGACGTGTTACGTGCACTGCGTGAGTTTCCGTGACCAAAAGAGCTGACGCACCTGCATGACTTCCATGCAGATGTTTATGTGCGGCGGTGGTTATAATAATAATATTATAATAATATCTGTGGACTTATCACACCACGTCAGCCCAGACCTGCGCTAAGTACCGTAAGGACTCGTGTTACAGGTACTAGACAACGGAAATGTATTTAAAATTGTTATAAATTTTAGGAACTCTATATATTTACGGCTATGTATTCAATATTTTTACTATAGAAATACATATAATACATATATAAACATCCATGACCTAGGCGGGATTTGAACCCTCTAGCGTAACACCTTACCTACTGAGGCAGCCGGTCGTCAAAATAAGCCTGAAATCCTCATTTGTCCCCTCTACTATGTGTAAAATAATAAACCTACACATTAGTTTGTTTTCTACGTCCACCCAAGTCCGATTTATGTAACATCCATCTTGATATACGCCACGCCAAAGTGGCGCCGAATTTACCAATATCTCGCCGCTGACAGCAATACAGGAATAAACACTTTGCTTGTATATTAAACCCCGCGATTTTACCGGTCCCGTTAGTCTTAGACATGTTATGTCATGGTATACAGCCTTTCTCGACAAATTGACTATTCAACATAAAAGGAACTTTTAGATTCGGGCCAGTAGTTCCTGAGATTAGCGGGTTCAGACAAACAAACATACTCTTCAGCTTTATCTTATTAGTATAGATTATTTGATAATATTAATCATCTCATTAATGTCTTAAGTCTTAATCATCAATTTAATGTCTTAAGTTCACACGAATATTAGGTACTCATTACAATAGAACTACTTTTACAGATTTTTATCGTAGTTTATTTAATTATTTAGCTAGCCCGACGTTTCAGAAGCTTGCACCCTGCCATTGAATAAGATTTGATAAAGCACAAATATCCAGATTTCAATAGAGAAGAGGGCTGGGTTCTTCCTTCTGCTTGAGATCCAGTGGTAAACACAATCAAATCAAAAACGAAACACCCCAATAACAGTAAAAGATATACCTTTCGCATTTATAACTATTTTTACGGATTTTATCACCGTTAAATAAATAGACCGCGATAAAATCCGTAAAAGTAGTTTTATTATAATCGCAACTAAATTCAAATGAGGAAATATGGTGTTATCTCTAAAATAGTTTAGAACGGATCGTATTGAAATTGTAAAAAGCACTAGGAGGTAATGCCATTGCAGCGGAATTGGGCCGGAGAGGTATCTCTCACTCACATGATAACGCTGTAAAGTGACATCTTCGGTGTTGTGTCTCATGTGGTATGTGAGTAACCGGTGGTCCATTGGAGTGGAGAAGAAAGGACGGCAACGTATCGGTATAGTAATTGTGCAGATGTTCGTGCGTCGTTAGTTGTAGAAAAAATATCGTTTCTCGTTTGTCCCCTTATTATAAAAAGAAGTGTAGATCTTCATGGACAACAGCAGTTGCTACTGAATGTAGCCAGTACGTTACAAGCAATTTACGGAAACGGAAACAAATTGCCAAGATACACATCTGTTTAACTGTGATTGATGTGATAAGAACACCAGCTGTTTAACTGTGATTTCGTCGGCGTATATAGTTTTGGTGGTCCATTTTTGAAAAAATATCCGACTTCTAAAAATGTTCCTAACATTAATTGCCTCGTGTTTAGTGGTAAGTACATTCAACTAAAGTCGTGAGTTTCCGGGTTCGAATCCCGGGTCGGACCATACAAAAAGTGCTATTAGGATTTTTCTAAATTCTAATAACTGTCCGGATTTCAGAAGTTACCGTTACATAGGTGGATGTAGGCCCTGCACCATGCCCATGCATATGCATAGGACGAGGTAGTGCCATCACTATACAGCATGGTACTTACTCGTCTTGAATTCCTGCGCTAAGTTTCATAGGGTTAATTAGGAACTGTGAAACTCAGCATTTCAAATAGGTGAAAATTCAACCCTCGCCAGCACGTCAAACGGTCTATCATTCACAACATGCTCTGCGGTAGTTTTTTCTTACAAATATTACCTATAGATGAAAAAATATGTATGTATGTTTTGTTTCTTCGAATATTACGCGAATATTACGCGAAAAAGCTCAATGCCACTTCAGCGAATAGGCTCGCTGAAGTGGCATTGGGCTGATCACACACTCGGAAGGACAGATAGCAGATGGACCAGTAAGGTTCTGGAGTGGAGGCCGCGTTTAGGAAAACGAAGTTTCGGTCGACCGTTCACCAGGTGGGAAGACGATCTCCATGCCGTAGCTGGTCCGGGATGGATGCGAGTAGCAGGAGATCGGTCGTCTTGGCGTTCATTGAGAGAGGCCTATGTCCAGCAGTGGACCGAGAAGGGCTGATATGATGGTGTATTTTTCTACCTTCACACGAAGTCTACTGAAATAATTTGGATAAAATTGTGCAGATACAAATTATAATCTGATATAACATAAAATGAATTTTATATCCCAAAAGAAATTAACATTTCCCTTGGAATATATTTTAATTCGAGGAAAATGCGGTCACCAGCTAGTATTTATAATAGTTCTTACTGTATTCAGTGCGATTAATTTACCCCATTTTTTTCAAAATATATGGGGACAAACGAGCAATCGGAGCCCTTCATCGACTACCGACGCCCATAAACATCAGCATAGTTAAAATGCCGATGCGTTGCCCTCCTTGCTCCTATTACTCACAATCAGTACGAAACATGGTACCGTAGGTGTCACCATGTCAAGAGGGCGAGAGATACCTCGCCGGTCGTGCCGGCCTAATTCCGCTGCAACGCAGCATGGCACTACGTCTTACAAAATAACTACCATTTCAGTAATTCGTTTTAATAGAACTACTGTGCGACATATAATATATTATCGCGGTTTGTTTATTTGTCAATCTTGAAAATTATATCATCGAATTGCAGTTTACAACCATTTCAAAGATAGTTCTAGTCAAAACAGATGAAAGACTTCTATAACTTTAGAATAGCACCAGCTGGTTAACATACTTCTGTAAAACTGTAAAAACATGAACTACAAACTGCTACAGTAAACTCTATTCATTAAAAATATCATATTGTCACTTCTTGAACTAGTACTAAGAACTAAAATATCGTGTTATCACTTCTTGAACTCGTACTCAGAACCATAATATCGTATTATCACTTCTTGAACTGGTACTCAGAACAAAAATTTGCGATCTTGGAATAATCTAACTTACCTCTGCGAAAGAGAATTATCAAAAGAAATTAAAGCCCATTAATTCGAAGATAAACATAGTTACATAATAAATGAATGTTCTAGCAGATCCAAAGATTACTGGCTCATTTTAGCTTTGACTTGCGCTTATATTAAATAAATAACAAAGTTCTAATCTTTTGAAATTTAAAGTTCAAACAATTAAAGATAACAAGGAGTAAAACCATTTAGTATTAGACCATTCTGAATCAGTTCAAATTTGTGATCTCCAAACTTTCGTCAATAAGAATTATTGCGCGAGATACATTCTTCTTTTAATTTCATACTGAATTACGATAATTCTTCACATTCGTAACGGATACTTGGATGCATAGATAATTTCTACCTCATTGGAATAAATTCGAATGTTCAGAACTCTCCCAAACCCAACGAAAACCAACAAAATTTGACACAGCTGACAATGTAGCTATAACTTCAAGCTGGCATTATGTTCATGAGAGCTAGAGGCCGGGCTCATTCATCATTGGAATCATAATTCATTATGGTTTTTATATAGCGGGACAAACGTGAAGCATAACGATTTAGCTACTACCGATGTTTATAAACGTTTTCTGGATACCTACATATTGTTCGATGCTTCAATTTAATATTATTATTTAAAAAAAAATATTTATAAAATATGATACTCAATATCTTGACACTCGCAATGATTCTATGCCATTAAAATAAAACTATTTTAACAGATTTTATCGCGGTTTATTTAATTATTTAACTTATTTACATTATGACATCAGGACATCTGTCATCTTATTCCTCCCGTGACTATGGTTGCTGTAAGCTTCAGAAACGTTGAGCTAGTTAAATAATTAAATAAACTGCGATAACAAGAAAGTTTTATAGTAATGAGTAACATTCCCGTAAACGTATAGTTCCGGCATAAAGAAAGCGTTAAAAACAGGAACCAAGTTAGCGGAATATTCATTCCCGATGTCGATTAGAAAAATATTTAAAAATACGATTTCGTACATGAAACATGACCTCGATCCATATGAGAGAAATAAAATATGTGAATCCACTTAATAACGCGCCAATAGAACTGTACTAATTAGTAATTACGTATTAATTAATAATTACGTAGCATTGCTAGTTAGTTAATGTCAAGATTACGCACCTTAACAGATTAATATCATTAGTATTCGATACAACAATACTGTATTAATATTGCTACGCTAATATATTGTCGTAGCTGTGCAATGTCGCAGTACTGTATTAAGTGTTACGCCGTAGTTCGGTACCTAGCGCTACGCCATAGTTCAGTACTGAGTGCTACGCCATAGTTCAGTACTGAGTGCTACGCGGTAGTTTCGTACTGAGTGCTACGCCGTAGTTGGGTATTAAGTCTTACGCCGTAGTTCGGTAGTATGTCCTAGGTTATCGATGTACGGCATTTGTAAACGCTCGTAACATTGTTTGTAGTATATTCAAAATAAATTTATTAATTACATACCTACTTTGTAGTAACTGGTTAAATGGTATTGTTATGTTATATAAGATAGTAATCTATGTGGGGGCGAAATTTCTCCAAAGATTATTGCAAGCAGATATTTGCAAGCAATTATGTCGAGTTGTACTTCCTCTCAATAAATGATAACATTTATTAAGAGGAAACACCATTCGTCATAAAAAATTCCTTTTTAGGCATCTGATGTACTGCTTGGCTTACGTCCGTGCATATTAGTACGCCGGTAAAAGCCGAGGGAGAGTCCCCTACTGAAAAACCTGCCTGTCTATATATGATCGATTTCCTCAATATCTTCTACACGGATTTTACGTGGTTTTCACCCATGCATAGAACAATTGGTGGGGGCAGGCTTTAGTATATAATTTCTCAAGGAAGTCGCTAGTTTATATATCCTGCAGTATGAAGGACGAAAACTTACGAAACGCGACACACTAGCTGTTACTTTCCGGTGAACCATGTGAGCAACGTGTACCTCCCCGGTCGTGCATAGAATGACCTCTTATTAAGTTTATTGGTATGATGGAATGGCCAAATAAGAGACGAATCTTCAGCTTGAATTTGATGACATGAATACATGATGATATGAACATATAAATACACAACATAAATTTATGAATATTCAAGCGATTTTGTGGTAACCATGTATATCATTGGATAGTGTTACACGAAGTATGGAATGAGATTTTTCCTCTTTGCGCAATAACTAAGCTGGCCTCAGCAGCCAGTTCCTTACTGGATTCTGAGGCTACTAGCATCGGGCGTTGGAGCCTCATATCGACGCTCGGCGTAAGGGTAGACGAGGTGGCTGCTATTCTCTGTGCAGCCTTTACAGACGTCAGCAGACCGACCATGCACAGTGAGGGATGTCTACTTCCTCGGAGAGCAATGTCCTGGTGATCGACAGGGATGGCTGATCTCCGAATTATCTTTAAGGCGGTCCGCATGGCTTTTACTCGAAGTAGGGGACGCTGTCCTCGAATTAAGGAGTGCCATAACCAGCTGTACAGACTCTATGCTGAAACAAAAAGGACCCTACAGTTGGCCATAAAATGGATCAAGGTGGTAAGGAGCTGAGTGGGGGGTATTGAGAGAGACTCTTGGGGCTGACCGTATCTGAGGGCTCGAAAGAAATTTCGGTTTCAGTCGGCCCTCTAACAGAAGCCCTCCACAGCCCACGCTGCTAATGGCCATAGTTGGGGAATTATTCCCTGACCCTTTAATGGTCTTTATTCTCCCGCAGATTGTGTGAAAATATTGGCAATAATTCTCATGCACCTCATGAAGAAGCTTCGAAAGCTGTTCGACCTGTGCATACGATCAGAGCAGTCCCCGAAAGCGTTGGCTCGCTGTACCTTTTACTGTTTTGAATGAATATCGGGAGGGTGGGGTATGAAGATCGGGATGGTTATTAAGTGCGAAAACAAGTCAGGCGCGGTGTTCCACAGGAATCGGCTCTGGGCCCGATCCTGTTTGGATTTGGACTTCGGGTTCGCTTAGAAAAGGCCGAAGTCCTTCTCATCCGAGGGACTTTGAGGAGAGGAACTCCTCCTCCCCCACCACGGATGCACGTCACTTTATGAGAGAGACAGAAGAGAGGGTGAGTCCGGCGATGAAGTACCTTGGATTCACCCTCAATGAAGGGTTGGACCTTCGGACCACATTTTCGACAGCTAGGACCGAAGGTTGTAAGAAAGGCACCCCAGTGTGACCTGCAGTAGGCTATCCGTCTTTTGTTGGAGTTTGGCTTTAAAAGGAGCACCTGTTCGGGTGGGCGCTCTCACTGCGGTGAACAAGGCCCAGCTACGCACAGCGTGGCAAGTTACCGTGTTGTGGCCAATATGTGGGTACAGTGGGTTATCTTGGGAGACAGCGACAGCATTTTCTGGCAATCCGCATTGGGAGAACGTGGCGGAATTACTTGCTGAAGGTTGCCTCTCTATTACGGAGAGGAGGACATATGGCAAGCACTTACTACAGAAAGAACTCCGGCAAATACGCTGGCGAGAAAAGAAGGCACTAATGCGGAGGCGGAGGCAGGACCTGGCACATTCAACATATAATATATACCACCGCTGTGCTGTGCCTGCCTTTCACCATGACACAGATTCTCACCGGGCATGGACGCTTCAGCGCGTATCTGTGTCGGGAGATGGAGCGCGCTGCAATTAATGTGGCGTTCGTAGTCGGTGGATAGGAATGGGAATGGCGCTATGCACAACATATCCCGCGTCCCGAACAGGAGCCAAAGGTACGTCTCGTCTTGCACGATAACTACCAGCACCCTGTCGGGGTTGTCCGGTCCCTTATGAAGGATTGACCAGTCGCCGAGGTGCCTTGTTGCTGATAGATCCGGTGCATCTCAGAACAGGCGGCCGAGGGCACCCACAGGGTTTTAGTAGGTATCACGCGACTTTCACACACCAAATCGGTTCCCACCCAGGGCAATGCGCACATGCATTTCTCCGCGAAAACAAAGTGTTACACGAAAACGCCCAAAATGACGAACAAATTTTCCGGTGTCCCCTTAGGGGATGACCCTCAGATTCGTGAGAGCAAATTTACAGGCACATGTAAATTTGCGCCTGTATCTCGTTTTCCTTCTTGTGCCTTAAGAAAATTTTTGTCAAACAAATTTACTAATTTTCTGGTCGCTTTAGAGGCAACAAGTTTAATTTAAATGTGGAAGTCCTCTCACGTAATCACTCTGACGTTAAATTCCGTTTGGGTATTGAGTAAACTGTGAATCTAGATTGCGCAGAGCATTCCAAATGAATTGGAATTTGAATTACTTTTGCCAACTTGTTGCTGATTTTTTTTTTACGAAACGTATTTACGCGCCTACGCTGGCCCAGGGTGGGGTCCAGTGGTGTGTGGGGCTTGTGGCACGGCGAGTACCATCAGTGTCGCCTTTGGTGAGATGCCCCGTAACAACAAACCATGGGGGAAACTCGACGGCTAGTCAGCCCCCTAATGGACCGATACCACCTTCACAGATGGGGTTGTCCCGCTCCACAGGATATCACCATCGACTTTGGACCAGTGTAATGGGGTGAGGTTCCCATCTTAGCCCCTCACCCGGTGCGCTAAAGCGCCGCCTCCTTTTGTTCTTTTATTCCCCTCTCCTTATGAGAAGAGAGGTCCAAAAAGCAGCCCTTTGTTGGTTTAATTAGTTTCGCCCGAGGAGTCTCGAATCACCCCAGACTATCGAGCTCCAACGCCACGACAAAGCTGGTGGTGGTGGATGGGTGCGTATTTTGTCGCATTTCACATTTTAATTCCCCTATGAGATGAGATGGTAGTCTGATACGTCCGGAAATTGGGCGCAATATAGACGGGGTACGACGGGGGAACGGGCGTCACTGCCCATTTTGAGTTTTAATAAAAAGTAGCTGTCACGACAGAGTCGTAAGTATTTGCTGTCCTGTACGTGTAACAGTATATCCAACCCGCTAGTTCAATGTTGCAGTGTACTGCAATAAGGACATGTAGCGCTCTGTTCGCCCTGCCTGCCCCATTAGGGAACTGGCGTAAATTGGTGTGAAAAGTTTCAATGAAGTTGTTAGATGATTACAAAAATTATATCATTCCTAATTGATTACACCCTTTACTTTATGTTCAACGTAGTTAACAATACTGGTGAATTGTTAATAAAATTGATATTTAAATAAAGTGATATCAACTATACACTATACATTCTTATGACCGTGATCTATGGCGCTCTGTGACGTCGTCTGGCTGATGATGATGATACCTTCTTAAACGCTTATAACATGGATAACAAAAAAATTTTTTGTACGTTTTTTTTTTCGTAGTACCCAAGTACCTAATAATACCTTTTATAAAGGAAAGGTGAAAAAAGATAACACTTAGGCCCTCAAACACGACAATGGGCACCTGAAAGAGGAAAAGTTTTCAGATAAGAAGGTTTACCCTCCATGTCTTTTTTTAACTCGAACAATTGTATAAACACTGATGCTCTATATATTTGTTTGAAGGAAAAAGAAGGGGACTGGGAAACGGGCGGACCGTTTCGTTGTTCTTTTTATGATACAACATATCTGCGTTTATATATATGGCTTTGTACTATATGTGCTGCAAAGGATCGCGCTTATGTTGTATCGTTGGCAACATATAAATTAAGCATAATATAAAAATTATTTAATTAATTCGTAATATAAAAATAAAAAATATAAAAAGAAGCAGAAATTTATATATAAGGATCTTCGATCGAATATATAACACTACACAAATCCGATCCTGTTAGTCTGTAGAATTTCTCGATAAATGGGGTATTCAACACAAAAAATTCTCTATTTGGACCAGTATTTCTTGAGATTAGCGCGTTCAAAGAAACAAACAAATTTTTGAGCTTCATATTATTAGCATGGATGTTAAGTTCATAGATACACACACACACACACACACACACACACACACACACACACACACACAAACACACACACACACACACCCAAATACGCTATCACGCCAGTTTCATGATGGTGTAAGTAGAGAATACTCAAAGATGTCACCGTCGTCATCATTATCAGCCCTAATCTGTCCTATGCAGTCCACAGGCCTCTTTTAATCAACGCCAAGTCGGCCGATCTCTTGCTTCTCGCATTCATCCCGGTCCAGCTACTGCACGGAGATCGTCTTCCCAGCTGGTGAACGGTCGACCACCCTTCCCTCACCCTCTCCCAATGGGCCAACAAGTCTCACGAAATGCGACACTGTTGTTGTCAGTTTACGGCGGTATCAAGTGAGCGAGAGGTACCTCCCTGGCCGTGCCGGCCCAATTCAATTCCGTTGCATAGGAGGATGTAGTGTCATGTACTATGTATGGCACTTCCTCCTCCTATTCAGCATAACACTATATGTTCAATATTAAAATAGGCTGTATATTTTCAGTCACGCGATCAGAGTTTACTGCCTAAGAACGAACATGATTCCAAAGTTAAGTATGACTAAGAGACTTCAGTGTCACGCTTGGCGTCACGTCACACATGATTTTAGTACCCTTACGTTTTTCAAACAGCACCACACAACAATTTCTTAGATGTATTTTAATAATACTTGTAGTAAGTAAATGTTACAATTTCTTTAAAGACATGAATACGAGAAAAGGAAACCGATAGAAGGATTCAGGTGGGTTGGGCAGTATTCCGGAAGCTTCGTTACATTCTCACGTCGTCTATATTGCAGAGCTTCAAGATAATTGTCTTCAACCAATGCGTTCTCGCCGTAATGACCTACGGGGCCGAAACATGGCCTCCTAATTTAGGACTGGTCCACAAGTTTGCGCTAGCTCAACGAGCTATTAAACGTGCTACGTTAGGTGTTAGGTCGTCCCCTACAATTGTTCAAGCCTTGTCGAGTCGGTGGGGTTTAGTAGCCTGGGTTGTACACAGGCGAAGCTAATTGAACTGCACTCCTCTTATAAAAAGTGGGGGGCTGAAGATCAGGAGGAGGAATTGCTCTCGGTACAGGTCACACACTCAGAAGAACAGACGGCAGATGGGCCAGTAAGGTTCTGTAGTGGAGGCCTCCTTTAGGGAAACGAAGTTTTGGTCGACCGTTCACCAGGTGGGAAGACGATCTCCGTTTAGTAGCCGGTCGTGGATGGATGCGAGTATTCCAAAATATAGAACCACAATTCGAATTTCTAATAAAATTATTATTATAAATTCGAATTGTGGTTCTATATTTTGGAATATCCCACATATCAATCCACAGATATTATTATATAATAATAATATCTGTGTATTGACCACACCACGTCAGCCTTGTCCTGTGTTAGGTACCGTAAGAACTATAAGTGTTACACGTACTGGACAAGAGCAATATATCTTGATATTTTTATCACAAGAAGTTATATATTTAGGATTATTATTATTTAAATACATATAATACATAGTAGGTCATCAATGACCCGCGATCCGCAAACACTGCCGCAACATGCGCGGCATTCCGAGCTCTGTCACCACTGCGCTAGCCGCTCGTCAATAAACATCATTTAACTAGCACCGCCTGGCGGTTTCACTCACATGCCTCTAATAATATTTGTTATAACGTTCCTCAATAAATGGGATATCTAACATTGAAATAATTTTTGAAATAGGACCAATAATATAATAATAATAATAATATCTGTGGACTTATCACACCTAGTTGGCCAAGCCTTGTGCTAAGTACCGTAAGGACTTGTGTTACAGGTACTAGACAACGGAAATATATTTAATATTTCTATTATAATATAGATTTAAGAGATATTAAATATTTAAGATTTTTATTATAGAAATACATATACAAACATCCATGTCCTAGGCGGGATTCTAACCCGCGACCTCTGGCGTAACACGCGGACCAACCGCCAAGTTACCAACTGCGCCAGCCGGTCGTCAATAAATAATTAAACCAATAATTTCTAAGATTAATTAGCACGTTCAAACGAACAAAAATTTTTTCTTCAGATTTATTATATTAGTATAGACATCTGATGACCGAAAGTACAAGTTCACACGCACACTATATACATAAAATCGGTTTGTGGTTATATTTTCAATTGCGTTGAATCTGTCTGGGCGTAATTTATGACAGACCTTTTGCAGCACTTTTTTAATGAACCTCCGTTCGTTATTATTTCTTTCGAGAAAAGTAATCACTATAAATTATATTACATCGACAAAATCATAAGAGACCGAAAAGATAAAATTATTAAGTTGCGTTTTGGTGTATTTCGTAAAGAAATAGCGCGTTGTGTGCGTTATGTTAGTTGAGAAGTTTTTTTTTGTGTTTTAGTAAGTGGAAAATATGGCCGGCGCTACAGGGGTGGTAACTCTGGCTCACATGATCGCCTTGAACGTGAAGGTTTGTAATATTAGTATACAAATCTCAATTTATTCAGTCAATATTTTTTTATTATAGAAGCGGGGGCAAACGAGAATCGGAGCCTTTTTATGACTATCGACGACATCATTTATCCCCCCCCCAATGGGCCACCAGCTACTCACAAACCGTACGAAACGTGACACTGAAGATGTCACTTTACGGCGGTATTATGTGAGCGAGATGTAAATCCCCTGTCGTGACTGCCCAGTTCCGTTGCATGGGAGGATGTAGTGAGGTGTACTATGCATGGCACTACCTCCTCCTACAGAGAACCGTCTGTGGCGAGAACTACTTGTCAATAATTTCTTCAGCTATATAAGGAGTTCCTTTGATATTATTTTTTACACTTCTATTACATTAGGAAGATGTAGTGGCATGCTGCATAGGAAGAGGTATTGCCATGCATGGTGCATGACACTACATCCACCTACGTAACGCAACTGGGCCAGCACAGGCGAGGAAGTACCTCTCGCTCACTTGATAAAGGCGTAAAGTGACAGCGTCGCCATCGCGTTTTTTGCGTAGCCGGTGGCCCATTGGGGGATGATAGCGTAACAATCATGCGAATGTCCATGGGCATTGGTAATCATCAAAAGGCTCCGATTCCTCGTTAGCCCCGTTATGCTATTAAAAAAAATGTTGGAGCAAATTACATACCAATCCCAAATTTCTTCAAAATACATTTAATCGGTTGTTCAAATTAATTTCATGTTTACGGGATAAAAACTATTTTTATTGTAATCTAAATTCTTGTTTATATCTGTACCAGTCTTGAACGAAATCCCTTCAGATATACTTGTCTAAAAAGATTTGTGACCAATTAGGACTATTATTCAAAACGTATATAACGTAATATTTTATAGCTCCATTTTTAAACTAGTCGGCCAAAGTCCTGAGCCCCAAAGTACACATTGCTTTGGGGCTCAGGACTTTTGCCGTCCATCGCGGAAATCAACAAAAACCAATCAGTTTTATGGCGCTATCGGATATCATACGGTCGTTAATTTCTATTTGCTCGCGTTGCCTATACCAATATTATGAGAGGAAATATTTGATTGTTTGTTTGTTTGTTTGTATTGAATAGGCTCCGAAAATATTCGACCGATTCGAAACATCTACCGTCAGAATCCTACATTATCTGTGATGATCGTAGGCTATAGAACATTTTCTCTACGTTTTTATTTTTTTGAAAACTTCGATAATTTAACGAATGGTGTGAAAAAAATATCAAATTAAATCCTTCTGAATGTTACCTGCATACATTATTCGCTACCAGCCATCGCGATAGACGTTGTTTTGTCATAAATTAAATCTGTTCTCCTTGTGACGTGTAATGTTAACGAGGTCGAAATTAAAATTTATAATGTATGTCCTTTAAGTCAATAAGTTATGACTGTATTTCGTGAAATATGAGCGCGAAGCCGGGGCGGACTGCTAGTATACAAAAAGTTCTCTATTATCATCGTCATGAGTTTCCCTATAATTGATATTCTAAACTAGCGGCGCCCTGCGGTTTCAGCCGCGAAACTATGTAAAGTTCCATATTGTAAACTTCACCCCACTTAGGGGTTTTGTAAAAATCCTTTCTTAGTGCGCAGTTACATCATAAAAGTAGTATTTGTACCTTGTCAGACAGCGAGTCAGTGTTCCAGAGTCTCAATAACGGAAAACTTTTAATATATATGGATAAATAAAAATTTTACAATCCCCAGCAAGACCGCGGAGGTACACCTCGCTCACTTGGTGCCGCCGTAAAGTGACACCTATGTTGAAGCGTTTCGTGCGGTTTGTCAGTAGCCGGTAGCCCATTGGGGGACATGAAAAGGAGTACAACGCATCGGCACAATTGTGCTGATGTTCGTGGGCGTCGTTAGTCATTGAAAGGCATATATTGCTCGTAAGTTCCCCTATGCTATAAAAAACCGAAAGGCCGTGGCTTGTATGTACGACTATGTTTAAAAAATGATACAGAAAATCATTAAATTGGGTTGAATAATCTCTATGTCACATACTGATGTTTTTGAATACAATTCCAGACACATAACACTGCACGTTACCATGAAAACACATTCTGCAATTGATACAGGACAACGTCGATCGGGACAGCTTGTAACAATAACAAAAAGGCAAGCTATTTGAGGATACTTCTCGGTCTACGCTAGACTTGTCTCTTTGGTAACGCAGCGGGTTAGAAGTACGTAATGCGCTTGTGGTCGCGCGATCTATTTCCGATATCAGAGACCATATTGTAACTAGCCTTAGACAACTTTGGGTCCTTTTTGGTTAAAATGAGAACGCCAAAGGTCATAATCATTACATATAATAAAACAGTAAAAAAGTCTCTGTATATTAAATAACTAAAAAAAATTGTGTGTAAGGGAATAGGAAACAGTAGCAGAGCAAAAAATTGTGTACATATTTGTCTGTTTGAATACGCTAATCTCCGGAAGTAAAGGACGGAATTGAATGCAACTCTTTAAATACGCGTGTGCTACATATGAATGTAAGAAGTACGCGAACGAAGTTGCGGTCACCGGCTAGTGTACATAAAAATTATACACTGAATAACATTCATATTTTCTTATTTACGCCGTGTATGTAAATAAGTAATGTGTTTAAATAACGCCCATATCTTGGGCGCTGGCCTTTGTGCGCGTTCGTAGTCCCACTTAAGTCTACCGAGGGAAACTTGCGCTCGGAGCCAAGAGGCATTAATTAGACTTTTGGCTACCTCGAGCTCGCTAGAGCTCGGTAAGCGTGGCAATTGTGCCAGCGGCAGAGGCATCCAGGTTAACAAGTGTTGGTCAATTAAATATAAATATAATTATTCAATGGCTACTGGAGATAGAACTTAATCAAAGGTTCCATACTAAATAAGTTAAAAATCTATCTTCAGTAGCCAAATATTTAGTTAGATGAAAAACCACCGAAAGAAACTAAAAAACGATTATGCCCTCCCAAACAAACATAATTACATTCATTAATTTCAATCATTTCATAAATTTCAATCATTACTTTCGCGTCAATCATTTCATTTATTTCATTATTTCACTCACGTCAGTCACTTCACTCATTCTGTAGCGGCGTGTGTTTAACTACATATGGTTTTGTGATTTTGGACTAATACTTTTAATTCTTTTTTTGGCCCGCGATTAATTTATGGAATTAAAATAAAACGTGTGTTTGTTCATAGTGTTTCAGAGAGGTATATTTCAAATTGGTAACATCATTCGTGCTTAGGGGTGGGGGGAGGTGCGTTTGAATATTGAATTAGCCAATAGGCAAACTATACGTAACGTATAAGTCCACGTCATTTGAAACTTGTCTGATTGCACATTCGTGATGCTACGGTAAATTAACCTGTAAGTTCGAGAACTGAACACATTCATTTCATTCAAGTCCTTCTAATATTTCATTCATTTCATTTCCTAAGTAAAAATAGTTTTACCAAATCTTATGTGCATGAATATGCCCGATCTACTGAATAGTCTAGTATAATGTATATTTTTACTATATATTTTTCATATCCCTAAGTGATAAAGGTTGTTCACCCGTAACATCTTTTTCAACGTTAAAATGACAAAAAAAAATTATATCAGAACGTCTGTCAGGACTTATGGAAACAGCCCATTGTTTTTTCTATAACTCTTTACATGTACAAAGTTTTCGGAATACGCCTATCAGAATAATATTAATAATAGCACCATTTTGTTTATTACTATAATGTTCCGATTTCATTGAGATATAGTGAAGATAGAGACTAGAAGCCAGCCTAAGGAGCATTCGTCGTAATCGAAAGACATCAAATGTGATTCACACCCACAAATCTCTTTTTCTTCATTAATTCTTCTCTGCGCAATGCATTTTCATCTTCCTTCTCTATGAACCAAGATGGCCACTCATTGTGATATAACTATATAGGCAGTTATATCACGATGGGCATCCCAAACTATCCATGTTATCCCTATGACTGCCCTCCACTAAGATAGGGATCCCGTCATCTACCATCCCACAACCTTTACAGTTTGGTGATAATATTTTACATATTAGATGGTCCCTTGGAAGTGAGAAGGAAGAGGACACACCGCATCTGCATATCATGCATTGACTATTTTAGACTACACTTACAACAGCAAACGAAAGGACAACATGATTCCGATTTAATTGTTGTACTATATCCAATTTCTATTGTATGTAACTGTGGCTGGACTTTACAAGATCGCCCTCTATTTTCACATCAAAAAAATAATTTAGCATGTTTTAATGTGTAAGTCTAGAATGACGCACCGGGTGTGACCGGCTCACCGTTGGCCAAAACTAAAAGAGTTTCCAAATCACTAAAAGCGTCACAAAAAATGAGTTTGACTAAAAAGAGCAACAGTGAATGCGAGTCAAAACTATGTAAATGAGTTTTACACAAACAATATTATATTTCTACATTTTATTTACATTCCTACATAAAATTTAATGTAGCAGCTGTTCAGCTTCATAAAACCTGTGGCTCTATCGGGATGTGGTATGTAATATCTCAACATGGCGGACATTTTTATAGCTGTTACAGTTACAATATTTTCAAACACTTCGATCGTTCGATGGTTGAATTTACATCAATTTTATTACGCTAAATAAACA
>JAFELO010001995.1:18217-74235 GCA_017140195.1 Eumaeus atala
TCACCAAGAATATTTAAACATTACAATAATGAATCACGACTAAGGGCAAATGGGTTTGCAAGCGACCACCACGTGCGGGTGTTGTTTACTGTTGAATGATGACCCGCCCGCCATGACACTCACAACTCCATTAGTCGCTACACGCTCTCAAAAAATTAATAATCTCAATGTAAATATCAACATTAATAACAATTATTCGAATTTTAAATTATTTGTTAACAAACATCGATTTAAATTTAGAGCGCTCCATTATATACGTCTGTTGACCTATCACACCGCGTAAACATATTCCTGTGGTAAGTACCGTAAGGACTTGCGTCATAGTCTGGGAGGGACCCGTAATCTCAACCGCAACATGACCTACCCAAACTATACCACTCTTTTTTTTGTTGACGCGAATAAAAACATTAACGTGCCTTCACTGACCCTGGTTAAGGTACAATGGTAATTGGGGCTCGCGGCATATTGTAGTGCCGAACACCCACAAAAACACCCGCGAGTGTCATCAGTGTCAAATATGGTAACCCATTACACTAGAGAGTAAAAAACTGTGAGGGCTTATTTTTTTTAACATAGGGGGCAAAAGGAAAAATGCGAGACTTTTAACGTCTACCGACGCCTACAAACATGCACAAACTCTCACAAATCCGTTACCCTACTTTCCTTCTCCTCTCCAATGAGACACCGGCTACTTACACACTGCACGACAGGTGATATACTTTACGTTGGTATCATGTAAACGAGAGGTCACATGACACCACGTCTCCGGTCGTGCCAATTTGGCTGCAATACAGCTTGGCACGACCGGAGACGTGGTGTCATTACGTTCTTTAGTTACAGGTAGTCCTCTAACTAAAGAACGTTATTACTAATTGTAGTGCAGGCGTGTGTGTTTAGACACAAGTGCACGCTCTATTTCCTCACTCTCCTGCACCGATGGCCCGGCAGTCAGACACGGCTATAGAAGTATCAGTGGCAAGGCAGACCTAGAAACTAAGCAAGCCATGGCTTGTTTAGGGCCTTATGCCCAATGACTACAACGAAAACTCGAAAAATGTTCGCCGCCACAGTACGTTAGGCTACATGTTGCCATCCCTACACATGGTTCATGTCTTGTCGTGGCGGTGGGGCTCAGTAGCCTGGATTGATCCGAGACACCTTGGGCGAAGCTAATTGAACCGAGGAGGCGTATGCTCTTTGTACCGCTCTTATAAGAAGAGGGGGACTAAAAAGCAGGAGCAGGATGTGCTCTTTGTACCCCTCTGATAAGAAGAGGGGACAAAAGAGCAAACAACAATGCTAAGGGGCGAAGATGGGAATGTCACCCCATTGCACTGTCCCAAAGTTGGTGGGGTTATCCGCATCACAGGACATCCTGTGATGCGGACAACCCCATCTGTGGAAGTGGCGTCATGATTATGCTGTATGTGCCCTAATGATTTGCTGTTCCGAGGCACCTCACCAAAGGCGGCACTGATGGCACTCGCAGTGGTTTTTGTGGGTATTCGGCACTATAATGTGCCGCGAGCCCCACACACCACTGGACCCTACACAGGGTCAGTGAAGACGCGTAAATGCATTTCCCAGCGTCAACAAAAAAAGGGCTACATGTTGCCACAGCAAGTAGCTAGAATACGAGCCTCCATGCACGCCACCTGCTGGAAATAGTGTTACTTATCAATAGTTGAAGATATACTGTGACTTGTATTCCCAGGTGCACGGCCGAGCTGGTGGCGAGACTGGTCACGCGAGTAGCTGCGGACCACTTATGGCGCAGGGTGGAGTGCAGGCGTTGGAGACGATGCTGTTCGCCCTGGACCTGGCTGCCAGAGAGAAGCTAAACCCCCCGGGGGTCACCCTCGGCGCGCTAGTGCTTGATGACTGCGACAGCGATACCAGGGGCTTGGAAATGGCGCTGGACTTTATTAAAGGTAGGTTTATTTTTCAAAGAGGTAGTGGCATCCCTGCATTGCGCATATATGGGCTGGCATAACCGGGCATGTGCTTTTATTCCCACAACGCCATCTTTGAATTATAGAGCAACGACTGCGTTTTATGCGATTTATCTGTTGGAACTTTATTAAAAGTAGGTAGTTTGAGTCATTAATTGGACTGTAAGCCCAAGAAAGTTCGCGTAATCAAAGAACACATAAGTTGTGTTACAAATAAATTTCGGCGACAAATGCAAATATTTTAGAATGATGAGGTAGTGCCATGCTACGTAGGAGGAGGTAGTGCCATGATGTATGACACTACATCCTCCTATGCAACGGAATTGGGCCGGCACGATGGGGTGGTACCGCTGTAATATCACCGTAAAGTGACATATTCAGTGTTGCGTTTCGTTGGGTTTGTGAGTACCCCTTGGGGGCGGGAAGAGGGCACCGCATCGGCATAATAATTATGTGGATGTTCATGGGCGTTGGTCGTCGTAAAAGGGCTTCTTTTGCTCGTTGCCCCCCTCCCCCTCACCCCATTATATAAAAAAAATATACTAGAGAGTAAAAAAAATATACTAGTGATGCGATAAATTGACTTGCCTTGTGAAATTTTGAGCCCCCAAAAGAATTAAAGTAGACTTATAATTCCACAAGTAATATACTACTGTATACATGTATAAGTAATATACTGACTTGCAGAAATTATAGCAATGCTGACCAATTAATCAACCATACTGACCACTTAGAATAAATCCGCCAAAAAATAACAGTTGTTCTTTCGACGGACTGAAGGTACTTAAGTTGCCGGCTCCACTGACGATCACATCTGCCGACCAATTCTGACCCATTAGGCCCACTATAATACTAAATGAAAAATTTCCGTAGGTGAACCCCCAGCGGAACCGATCCGATCGTTAGCCGTAATCGTATTAAAGTTGAAACTAGTGCTTAAACTCTGCGGAGCTATTGTTAAACTGCATATAATATAATTCGGTGGCATTATATTACACCACCGGCTTATATTTCAAGCCCCTTCTGTTAAAACGTTGCGGAGAAGACGTTAACATTTATATTTGGGCAATATAATTGTAGTTTCAAAATGTATGAGAAGTTAAACATGCGATGTACATGTTAGGAGCGCAAAATGGCAATTGTTGCTGTATTTTCAAAGCTGCAACGCTGTTTTTAAATGTCCTGGAATGTAACGAGCAATGTATGTGCACAGTGCACTATGTTAACAAAACTTTTGGGTGCATATTTGTTCAAGGAAAGAGCATAATTATTCCCTAAAAGCCGGCAACGCAATTGCAAGACGCTTTGTCTTGCAAATTCATATGGGCGGCGATAGTCACTATGCACCTGCTCGTTGCCCCTTATCCGTTTATAAAAAATATAGGAGCTTTCTACTACTCTGTAGACTTGGCAAGTTGCAATAGAGTGGGACGCCAACAAGCTAATTTCGTCAATATATCATGAGGTTCTAAGTGTCATGTTATACTACAACTTATAGTAGTTTTTAAGTCAATCTTCTAGAAATTGGGTTGGAAAATACTTTCGAATTTCAAAAGACAGCTAAAATATTTGCGTATATACATAATAAATGAACCCGGGGTTCGTCGAAAGTGTGAGTCATCGTGCCCTCATCCTTCACTGGGCCGGCGCCAAAATAACGCATTCGTAAACAACCCATAGAATCTTGTTAGTACAAAAATGGGTCGCTTTTACTGACAGCTAATTATATCCCCTTAGCCGAATATCAGCTAAAGCGGCAATATTTATAAAGACCAAACTGATATGAAGGATATATTATAGCGCATATGAGTTTACTATTATAATAAGACTCTCTCTTTCCTCATTTTCCTACTCCTTTGGGATGGCAATCTGACAAGACCGGAGAGAAATCGGGCACAGAAACGACGGCTTAACGTGCGCTTCGACTCACAGCGATGTAACTCCTGACTCCGGAGTCAGGAGTTGACTCAGGATTTGAGAGTCCGGACTCTCATTAGATTTTTTTTCTGTGCTACCCAGGTCTCGAACCGGGGATAAGGTTATGGCGATCTGTGATCACTAGACCACGATGAAGTTATTAAAACTAATTTGTAGCGGGGTCATCTGTGGTCCATGTTCCGTTTTTACGACATTTTGTCGACAGAGATTTTCTCGCTGATGTTATGTTAAGTAAAAGTTATGTACCTCCTTCCCGATCAGTGCAACAATTAAAGCAAATTCTTACTTAATTACTTTATTACTTATAGACAAATAATTTCGATATGTAACTTCAATATACTCAATGAAGTATTTTGTTCTATTCTATTTCTTAATTGAAATAACGTTGTTCTCTTTTGGCGATGAATTGTTGGGCATTGAGTCAGTACGAGAGAAATGAAACCGTAATCATTATCGTTAACTTTTCCTACACCTTTCTCAGGTAGTTCATTGTGATTCGATAAATTTCATTAATAATAAAAATCATTCGTTTATCAAAGATAGGTTTAAGGTGTTGCAAAGTTACTCGGGATAAACTGAGAATATAAACTCTATTGTCGGGCAAAACTCTCCTTCCAATTCCATTTTTATTATGTTGTATTTAATGTACTGACAGGCTTTTGTTTAATTTTACTGCGCAAACTGTCGAATTGAATGCCACGTATCAATCTAATACGGAGATGTATGTGAGAAAGTTTTACACAATAACTTAATAAATGTATAACAGAAGTATATACGCGATATGTAATGAGAACCCCGTTGTTCCTTTCAAACATGTACATACACATACGTCTAGGTATCCCATTATTAAAAATCATTATTATATGAAATCGAGTGATGGCCTTTTATCAATTATTATCACACCATTAGTTATAATCGACGTAAAAAAATCGTTTAACACCGCCCCGTATTTCACTAACGATACCTATTAGGAATCAGCTTTATGTCACGTGAATAATTCATGACCTTCAGTCATGACACTCTGATTTCACGGACCAATCAAGTACGTCGACACGCGGACTAACGCGTAACGAACATTTTAATGTACGACTTTTCATAATTAACAAATGATTTAATATTTACTTAGTATTTTTAAGTTCAGCACGTACATTAAACGAGGTGAATTATATAATTGAATATCAATTCCGTTCATGTTTTTTTATGTTTGTTACTTATTGTAGAATTACCCAATGCGGATCAGCGTGAATTCTTTTTCGTATAATCCTACTAATATTATAAATGCGAAGTTTATATTTGTATGAAGTTTATGTTTTTTGTCTTTCACGTAAAAACTACAGACTGGATTAGATGTAATTTGGAATAGGCTATAGATTACAATCGAATCAAGCAATATTTAAGCCAAATGAAACCGCGGGCACAGCCAGTATAAAATTGATACAACACACGAGGGAGTGAATATACCGATCGGTATGGAATGACACTGAACTGTCAATTGAGAATCGTTTGTAAATGGTTTTAGGCAATAATTTACTCTTTAAATAAAGTTTTGCACTCGGTTAAGCAGCAAGACGGCTAGTATGTTACATAACTGTTTTGTGTTCGCACCAACTAGCGGCTTTATTTAATCAAGTAAACACTCGATTTTTGATCTTTTTCTTCTGCAGAGCACTTCGCATAGCAAATCTATACACAAACAAGATTATTTCAATGCAATAAACCTAAAATTAAATTAAAAATTAAATAACTCGACGGTTCAAAATAAGAACCTGTTTTATTCTAACATTGCCAACATTATAATTAGGTAATTGTCTTATCCAGTATCATTCATGTTATTAACCCGTCCCATCAAGCTATTTACGCTATAGCAGGCAGGGAACGTATAAAACTACACACATACGTTGAATCAATCGGGTGAAAAAGTATCCAATTAGGGGTTTGCAATAATGATGAAACGATTACCGATTATGATGAGAAGGAATTATAGTGAAACTAGGTCGTTACTAGTTTCAATTTAATTCGTAACCGATCTGTTGAGTGACAATAACATCACATCTTCACGCCAGCCCCCTGATGGGGACGCATAAAGAACGTAGTATCACGCGTCATGATCCTAACATCAGATAGCCTTGCTCCCTCCATATTCGAAATCTCTTCTACAAACTCGCAGGTTGCGAAGACTCTCGACACTACACGACTGCAGCCGATCAGTCTGATCGTGGTATGTCAGTTTTGTACTATCTGTTTTTGGTCCTTCCACATTCGCATTGTTCGCATACTATAAAATTACTTGGCGTATGTCCGAATGTAAGAATTTATATTTCTTTTTCGTAACACATTAAGAGGTAATTCCCTGCTGCGTAGCAAGCAGAAAGATTTTTAGAAGAATAAACATGACTGCTTGAATTATATTGTAATTTGGAGCCACTCACTACCTTTTACCGAATTAGAATATGTATATTGTTTCAAGTTGGAGCTAAATTGGGCTAGTTCGACAGAGGCATAGACCTCCGGACCCTGCCTGCATATGCTGATCAAAAGGTGTTGTCAGTTGGCCACATTGATATGATTACTCGTTTGATATTGGTGTGCCTTCATCGTAAGAAAATGTTCTCACAACTTTCTATAATATGAAGCGCCAAATAAAGTATGACTTCAAAATTTCTTCTAATTTCTACAAAAATGTACAAAGATAAATTCACTAACTTCATTAAATGTTATACACCGCAGCTATAAAATGTTTGTCTAATGAATTATGTTATATTACGTCACTTGCTTGTACCACTAATTGCTCCGACGTAGAGCGAGGTTTATGCGAAACTGGAATTAGACCGAGATTAGAGTTGACACTCGTTACGTTGAACTGTGTGACGCCAGACTGGCATACAGCCTCCAGGCTAGATGGCGACATGAATAAGTTGACACTTGACTTTATACATAATAAGCAATGTTTTAAAGCTCAAGTTTGAAGATAAGTAAAGATATGCTCAACCTCTGTTTGATATCCAAGAGTTCATTAATTTTGATACGTTTTTGTATTATTTAGGATGATGTGTTTTTGTTATATAGTATATAGGCAAATGAGAAATCGGAGCCCCTTTACGACTACCGACGTCCATGAACACCCGCACAAAAACTACGCCACTGCGTTGTCCACTTTGACTCCTTTCCCCAATGGGGAAAACAGGTACTCATAAACCATACGTAACGTGACACCGGAGATACCACTCTACGCCGGAAACATATGAGCGAAATCTTCCCCGTTCGTGCTGGCCCAATTCGGGCACAATGCAACATGGCACAACCTCTTACATAAAAAACAGAGAGCAAGTGTCAAAGGGACGTACAGAGAACACCCCTGACCAGATCACACGGATCGCTCGAACACGATAGTACTGCCTTCATTTTACTGCGATGTCAAGTGAGCGGGAGGTACCTCCCCGGTCGCGTCAGCCCAATTTGGGTGCATAACAATCTAGCTAAGACCATGAACCAGTTTGAGTAACATTATTATGTTTCTGTTAATTTAAGCTTGTGAAATGGTGAGATATCCCTGATAGGTAGGGACATCTCACCATTTCCGAACTTTTAGAAACTCGTTATTAGTTTGCGGGCCGTTATAATATTGCCTATGGAGATGTTTTTTTATGTCTCACATATTATGATGACAATCTTTTGAGAAAAGTGTCCCGAACCCAAACAACTCCGGGAACACCTGGGACCTGGACACCTACGATATACTCGAACTTGCTGTTAAACTTTTATATTTAACTGGGGATTTAGCGAGTATACAATATCCTATTAATATTATAAATGCTAAAGTTTAATATGAACACCTGGAACCTGGGGACAGCTTCCATACACTCGAACTTGCTGCTAAACTTTTACAGTCAGAAGGGAATTTAGTAAGTATATACCTAACGTCCTATTAATGTTGTAAATGCTAGAGTTTAACACGTTTGTTACCCTTTTATGCAAAAACAACTTAACTGACTATGTTCAAATTTAGCACAGATGAAGTTAACAATTTTGATTAATGTAGAAATGTTTTTGTTCCAAGAAAGTGAATCCAGCTACACACAAACTACACAAAACGCATTACATCGCTTTACGCTTAAGAGCGAGATGTACCTCCGCGGTTGTGCCGGCCCAAATCCTCTACAATGCAGCATGGCACTAACTCTTCCTTATACAAATTGGGAGTAATACAAAAATAACATTTATTCCGAAAAAGCTTACTCTTAGGATAGATTCTATGCGGCACTCACTATGTTTTAAATTAATTGGGCTGTTTTTTATTTCACTCGTCCGTTAATATATTTCACTATTGAAAATACAATCAAGTCACCTGTCTGTATGTGATCGATTTTCTCAAAATCTATAACGTATTATCATGATATTTTGAATAATGGATAGAACGTTCTAGAGGAAGGAAGGACCGTTCAGGGACAAATCCGGGGTGGATCGCTAGTATATTTTAATTTAAGTAAATATCATAATCTAGCTATGGCCCGGTGTTTCACGTAACCTCACGTGATCTCTGGCAAAACACAAAACGCTTCTGTTGTGATCGAATTTCGCGAAACTCTGTAAGTACCTTCATCAAAAACTTATTAGCCTTCAAGGGCCGAGCTAACGAGCCTATTTCGGGCTAGCAAATGCGGAAAATTAGGGTTATTATACCGCCTTCAAAAGAAGGAGCATACGTATAATATGAACGAGCGTCCGCGATTTTTTTTTTTTAATACAGGGGGACAAATGTGCAATCGGAGCCTTTTTACGACTACTGACGCCCATGAACATCCACATAATTACTATGCCGATGCGTTGCCCTCCTTCGTCCCACCCCTGGTGCATTGGATAGAACTATATTTTTCGTAAATAGTTAAGTAGGAGTAAACGAGAAATGGGGGAGTGGGGGGATAAATGCCGACGCCTGTTAACATAAATAAGTATAATAGCATTATTTGTAAGGTGAAATTTAAAATACATACAAAAATAATGCAACATCATCATCATGCTTAAATATGCAGACTTCATTGCACATTAGACTACGAGACGCAAACCGCACTATAACTTGAAATGTCTAATAAACATGAAAACGATATTAAAAGCCCACCAGCACTTAGTCTAGACCAAATCAATTTAAAACTTTTTTGAGGGCTTAAAAATGGACATCGTGACGATGAAACAATATTGATTTTTTACAGAGAACACGTTAACTCGGCGAAGTGTAGCGTAGACAAACAACACCAACGGCCGAGTGTGTATCTGTTTAAATAAAATTGATTGTAGCGCGAGAATAAAACAGTTGTGCAACAACGGTATAGCAATACCGTTTGGGTTAACATGGCAACACAATAGTAAGCTAATCGCTATACTGTGGCAATACCGCTCTCTACGAGAATCCACAATCACAGTCGCTGCAATATCTGATAAGTGTGGATGGTTAAGTTTTTTTAACACATATTAAAAATTACAATAAAACTACTTTTAAGGATTTTATCGCGGTCTATTTAATTATTTATCTAGCCCGACGTTTCAGAAGCTTTACAGCAACCATGGTCACGGGTGGACCTACCAATAGAGGAGTGTATATCAATAGTAACAGGAAAGCTCGAGGATAATAACCTACCACTGTAATGTGCTGAGCTATTAAAACATTGCCTCACGTCTGGCTATAGCCATGTATCATATATGATGTGGGTTCATCAATTCTACAAACAAGTGGACGGAGTAGCGGCAATTCTCATCACCATCCAACGCAGTTGTCTACCGTGGGTAAATCCTTGTTTCAGAGAGCTCGAGGCATCTGTAACAAGCAACAACTGGATACCGAACTTAAACATGTCAAGCAAGTTATGCGAGACAAACCCCCTTCGGGTTCCCCGTCTGCTCCACAGAGGCCGAGTGAAACCAGCCACTGTCGAGTGTTTACCTGCTATATTGCCGTACTTAAAAAGGGAGACTGATAAAATCAAGCGGGCTTCAATAAAAACTTATTTTAAGCCGCCAAGGTAGATAAGTTAGTTCCTACCATCAGTGAAATACCATATCCCTCTGCAAGATGCAAGAGTGTAACAGCTTGATTGTGACTGTGGACTCTTCTATATAGGGCAAACTAAAAGATCTATAAAAACTCGCATAAAGAACATATAGCCGATATGAAATACCGACGTGTTACAAAATCTGCTGTCTGTGATGCTGAAGTTGGCCCCTGCCATTACATTAGATTTGATAAACAGTAAATCCTCACTAGGGAACAACGATTCCTTCCAAGAATGATCCGTGAGGCTATTGAAATTAAAAAAACCATCCAAATTTCAATAGAGAAGATGTCTGCGTTTTTCCCTCTACTTGGAACTCAGTGGTGAACATAATCAATTCAAAAAGTAAACATATGTTTATCGGAACAACTAAAATTATAATTCTTCGGGTACTTTTAAAAACTTGGTATAACAGGACATCTGTCATCTCAGTCCACCCGTGACCATGGTTGCTGAAAAGTTTTTGAAACGTCGGGCTAGATAAGTAATTAAATAAACCGCGATAAAATCCGTAAAAGTAGTTTTATTGTAATGACTAACATTCGCGTAAACTTAAGACATCAACTTATTAAAAAGTTTCTAAACAAATCTAGCTTTATGAATACGCTGGTAAACAAATAAAGTGTCTGAAACATTGTTTTTCATACCTTTTTCTAGCATCATCATCATTATCAGCCCTTATCGGTCGATTGTTAGACATAGGCCTCCTTCAGTGAACGCCAAGACCAATGATCTCCTGCTATTCGCATCCGTCCCGGACCAGCCACTGCACGGAGATCGTCTTCACACCTAGTGAACGGTTGACCAACACTTCTTTTTCCTAAACGCGGCCTCCACTCCACAACCTTACAGGCCCTTTTTCTATATTGAACAGAAATAAAATGTAACACTTTCGATATGTTTTCAAAAATACCTGTTTGATAGTGTTAATAACTGTTACAGCCAATATGGTTTAGATTAGCATAAAAATGCATTTTGCCTCTATTGCTGTCTCTTTCTCTTCACGCAAAAAAACTGCAACAGCGATTTAAACACATATACATAGAAAACCCTAGGAACTGGTTCAAACTGGTTCAAACAGAAACGGTATTACAGAAATACTTGTGTAACAGTCATGAAAGTGATACAGTTGTCATGGTATTTTTGAGCTACTAGATTTAGCTACTAATGGCGGCTATATTTCCGATTTTGTATACTGAATAGATATTTTAGAGGCGCTTCACTAAACGATAATTATCGATTCCCCTCTTTGCGTAATAATATTCGCATTAATCAAAGCTTTCCAGACGAAATGTCGCATGTCATATCATTATACCCTTCTGCCAAACAAACGCACGTGTGATGTCTGATAATTAATTTAATTACTTTATATCTATTAATAATTTTAAAAAATATTTTTGATAATAAGAATTGTTTCCACTCCATCACACCCCGTATTTGTATACGGGGTGTGATGGAGTGGACGGCCTCCAGCGGATGGTGCACTGACTTGTTTAACGTGTGACATGGACGCAGCTTGCTTTATTGATTGTAAATCAATTTTCGTTATTCAGGTTATCGCGCCAAAGTTCACTGCTGGCAGAACCGGTGACCGTTGGGTCGAAAGGTGCGTGATTGGCGGCCCCGCACCGGAAGACAGAGTGTGGGACGACCTCCTACCCTGTACCTCTTTAAAGTGACGGGGCGTAGCTGTATGCAAGTGTCTCGTGACCTTGATCTGTTGCGCTATATGAGGGAGGCCTACATCCAGCAGCGGACGTCCTCCGGCTGATGGTGAATAAGAAGTAACAAATCGCTCTCTAAACGATGATTACAGTGGTAGTTGACGACGAGTGGTAGTCACGAACGGACATAGCCGTATCCCTTGACCGTCTAGAAGCGATTAAACATTACGAAACCAAAACTTTATTCCTTTTGGATACGTTTGCAATTATTCATATGTATACAGAAAGTTATATTTTTAGTCTGGCTATAAATACTATTACATTTAAAAATGAAAAAAATATTGCATTTGAATTAGGAATCTGTAATTTTTATACGATCGTTCATTTTCGCGCCAATTACACAGTATTTTGCGATGTTGAAATGGAGTGGGGTAATAAAGAGACCGGAATCGCTGTGATTACATTACACAAAGTGGGCATGGAGCCAAACGCAATATTTAAAATTCTTCATATTAGTCAAATGTTTGTAAACCGGGCTAAGAAAAGTTACAATGGGACTTCCTTTGTTTGTGACAGAAAAAGGTCTAGCCGTCCACGTAGTGTTCGTACGTAGAAGGTGGTCGAAGGATTTAGGGAAAGAATTCTAAGAAATCCTGTCCGAAAGCAAAAGATTTTATGTCGGGAAAGGAAGATAGCACCTACAACCAGTACAATATGCTGGTGTGTCTCGGAAGATCCGCTGATAATAATGCAGAAGCCCGCAGGTTTTACGAGGACCTGCATGCTGTTCCGAAGAACGTGACATTGCCGAAGACCATGGCATTTCAACGTTAGGCTAGTTAGTTCAGACTTTCTGCACCGCGTACTGTTCGCTGTATAGTACACTTCTGTAAAAACTGGCGTACACAATACGCACAAAAAAAAATCATAATTTTGTTGTGCTTTAATATTTATTTTGATTTTTTAAATGGAACAGTGGTATTAAATGATATGAACTGTTACAATTGAAAATCGATTCTGATCATGCCCTTAGCACTAAATACAGTATTTTTCTTACATATTGTAGATATAATGTAGAATAATCACGGACCCACGCCGACCGGCTGGCGGCCTGCAGAGACCTCTCAAAATAGAACTTGGCCTTCATGCGCGTTTCCAGATTACCCAACGAAATTTTTATTACAATCACATGAATAGTTTCGAAATCCATAGAAGAAAAACACGTGAAAACTTACATTCGTTTTTGTTTATAAGGTGGCCCTGGACTATCGATTACATTTTATTGCACAAACAAAATTGATGGACGCTTTCAATTCAAACGATCAATAATATGCGATCAACAATAATAATAGTTTATAAATGGATGCGCCGTAAACGACTGTGACTGGCAACTGCTGAAAGTATTCGACACAAAAGGATTCAATACCGACGCACCACGACAGATTCAATACCGACGCACCACGACAGATTCAATACCGACGCACCACGACAGATTCAATACCGACGCACCACGACAGATTCAATACCGACGCACCACGACAGATTCAATACCGACGCACCACGACAGATCCTTCCTTGACATTTTTGTTTGGTAGAGAAACTTACACAGATTCGGATTCCTAGACGCGGACCTGGAGTCGGGCTGGGCTATTTTAATATTTCTAACAAATCAGGCGCAGCTTCTATGATTTAGTTGCAGCAAAACCGCCCTATAACAAGCTACTAATAAAGCTGTTCTATTTGTTGCCAAACGACAGCGCCTGGCAAAGAAATATTTTATGTAAGGAATTCAATCTATTATGATACAAAATATTCCTTGATGTTTTTGCTTTTATATCAGAAACTCTAAACTGGATTCATAGACCATTCCTTACACCTACAAACAGGCTGGGTATCTTTATGTTTCTATCAAGTAAAGCGCAGTCCTAAGGTATTTTCTTAATTCTGATTTTATTCAGAAGCTTTCAGCGTTGGCGCTAAGAGAGCTCCATCGTTGTTCATCATTAAAATTATTACAAATTAATATCACTTCTTAATTCAAAATAATTACTAACGCTTTTACATGAATGTATAAAATTACCATTTTGAGGCAAACTTATATAAAACTAAACTTATATCTAAATAATTATTTTTTTAACATTCTACCTAAATCAATTCCGTGATATTCAAACCGGACGCATCAACAAATGTACAAAATCTTCAGTAATTAGGTAGTTCAATTTTACGCGTAAGAAACAAAAAACGAATTAACAATTTAATCAATTAACGTTTAATGGCACATGTTCCGTTGGTATCCTGAATATCGTAATGAAATCACATCTATCGAAGCCCATACCGATAAACCAGGGTTTCTCAAGAGGTTGACTTCGTATAATCTTGTACCAAACTCCTTTTGTTTAGATCTTTAATTAAAGTATTCCTTACAATATTCGAAATTTACTTTTTTTTTTTTTGTAAAAACATTCTACTTTTTTAGATTTGTTGCAGTAAAGCGGCCCTGTAATGTGCTACTAATGTATCAGTTGTATTCGTTGCCAGGCTCCATCAGCAACATCGACGACGAAGAGTACGCGTGTAACGCAACGGCGGTGCGGAAGGTGATATCGGGGGTGGTGGGCGCGGCCTCCAGCGTCACCTCCGTGCAGGTCGCCAATCTACTGCGCCTCTTCAAGATACCACAAGTCAGCTTGCAACTATTACCTTGTTTTCGAACTTTAGTTATAGTAAACGGGGGCAAGCGAGCTAGAGGAGACCACTGAAGACTACCGACCCTCATTTACACCCGAACATTTGACATGCACATGCTCTCCTTTCCTCTTCCCATCCAAGGACTACATTAATAGAATTTCAAATACGACTTTGAGATAAAGGAATTAATTTCATTCGTAGTTTTAGTAGAGCCACCTGTAACTATTTGCGCTCGTAAGTTTACCAATGAAACCTGACCAGGAAATTAACGGTACATGCTCCTCGAGGCCTGAGACAACTTCCAGTCTTCAATTTTTCCAGTCAAAAATTGTAAAATCCTAATTAATTATGTCTCGGGAGCAGATCACGGGACCTCATGTCAGGTTCAGACATGTCCATATCTAGACAACAAAGCTGTTTGAGGTTGCCCAGCAGGGTGATATGTACAGTAGTTAAATGTTCTTGAAAAATTGTAATTCATACTTGTCAAAGAAAAAATAAGTTAATCAAAAAAAATTGAATAACTTATTATTCAATTTTTTTAACAAGTAAAGCGCAGTCCTAAGGTATTTTCTTCATTCTGATTTTATTCAGAAGCTTTCAGCGTTGGCGCTAAGAGAGCTCCATCGTTGTTCACCATTAAAATTATTACAAATTAATATCACTTCTTAATTCAAAATAATTACTAACGCTTTTACATGAATGTCTAAAATTACCATTTTGAGGCAAACTTATATAAAACTAAACCAATATCTAAATAATTATTCAGCCCAGGTGCCGTGCGTTCACGAACGCACTTGTTCTCCTAGTGAACGCCACGCGGTGTCAACCTCATGACGGCTTACTTCACTACTTCGAGCCATAGTGATGGTATAAGACCTACAGCTTTCCTGGTTATAAATAGGCTAACACTGAAAGAGCAACCCTTTGTTCATCTCTTCCTATCTGCGGGTCTGTCCCCCTATCGCCTCCCTAAACCTGAAGACACAAAAGTCTTCGCTAGTCCGAAGAACGTTTGAGGCGGGAGCAATAGCGCCGCCAATCAGTAATAGATCCATTCAAAAAAAAAATAGAAGCAACCCATTCAAACAGACAAACTCTTCAGATTGGTAATATTAATGCAGTTTGTTGTAGTAGTGAGTTGAAGTTACGAAAGGGTCGCCATAGGCATGCCTATAAAGGCGGGCGTCCGTCTTGGTTAACAGAGAAGGAGGATGAGGGTTAATATACTATGTTTTCTATATAAAGTCACATGCGCATTGCGCGGAGAGAAAATAATGAAAAAAGGGAGGCAGAGAGAAAACCACACTTGCTTTTTCCTTCATCTTAGACGAACCCTTTATTGGATCGCTTCCCTTCTCTATGTTATATCTAATTAAAATAAATATTCTTGGTACACAAAGCGTTTAGTATAACATTCATGTTGAGGATATATATTCGGTCTACTTACGAAGGAAAAACTTTACCAATTCCACTGTGTTTTACGTTTGAACTTCCGAACTTTTGTCATAAAGTAAATAATCGCCATGTTTTTACTGGACAGTGGGTACTTAAATGAGTCCAAACTACATAAATATTAGTTGCTCAATCGCATGAAAATTGTCAAAGAGAATAATTTGTTACTTCCTTTACCAAATTAACAAGTAACGCATCTAAAAGTAATGTTGGAATTAACAAGTAACGCATCTGTAAGTAATGGTGGAATTAACAAGTAACGCATCTATAAGTAATGCTGTAATTCCGGTTTCTTGTTTGTAACCCTATAACCTATGCTCTATAAAAACCATCATGATTATCGGCCCTTATCGGTCCACCGCTGGACATAGGCCTCTCTAAATGAACGCCAAGACGACCGATCTGCTACTCGCATCCATCCCGGACCTGCTACTGCACGGAGATCGTCTTCCCACCCGGTGAACGGTCGACCAACACTTATAGAAACCATATTAATATAAATTAATTTAAATAAATAATTATTTATTTCAGACATGTTCCGTAAGGTAAATATTAACAACAAGACATTTTCAGGCCAGTTCCCTAACGTGGTCCCACCACATATTACGATCCTTACGTACCTGCCTCGCTGCTCTCACATTCAAACATCAGCCACACCATTATTATCATCGACCACACTTAATAATCATTCACATTCATCTAAGAGAAGACTGTCTGAATTAGTGCTGTGCAGAATCGGGCTGGCACGAGCGGAGCGGTACCTCTCATGATATCGTCGTCAAGTGACAGCAACGCAGTCGCGTTACGTACGGTTTGAGAGTTACCAGTGGGTCTTTGGGGAAGGAGGAGGGAAGGTTGATGTGCTTCCCACGTCAGCATAACATTTATGTGGATGCCTATGGGTGTCCGTAGTCACCAAAAGGCTCCGACTGCTCCTTTCCCCCTTATACTACCAAAAAGTATAAAGAGGTGGATTGACCTCAGTATTGAACCTCTACGTAAATCTGATTTAATGCCTCGTGGTGCAGTGGTTAGCATATTGAGACCACTCAGATTGTAAGTTCCGGGGTTCGAGCCAGAGGGTTGGACCGAATAATATATATCATTGACTCACAGGTCACAGGTCCGAATAAATTTATTACATTTAATACAACTCAAACGGACTCTACACCTTTCTATCATCTTATACATTTAATACAACTCAAACGGACTCTACACCTTTCTATCATCTTATACATTTAATACAACTCAAACGGACTCTACACCTTTCTATCATCTTGTATATAAAATGCTCGTGTCACAATGTTAGTCTCAGTACTCCTCCTAAACGGCTTTGCCGTTTTTTGCCCAATATTACATGCTTATTCATTAGGACTCCGCCACTATCTATTTTTCATACCCCTAAATGATAAGGGTTGTTCACCCTTAACACACACATGCTAGGGATTACCTAGAAATTATTTATATAGCAATACTACGTCAGCTAGTCAATATATAAAAGCGAGATACAACCCTCTGATAAATGACAAAATCCCAGAAAGTATAACAACTGCAAACTTGAATTTGGGCAGGTATATCCTTTTAGGGTTTAAGGATCCACTCGAAACAAATCTTACGAATCTCTAAGGGTGCGTTTTAGGGGCGAATTACGCGGGTGAAACCACGTGGCGCTGCTAGTTACTTATATTTTACAGCAAAAAAACAGTTGAATATTTAATTAAAACGCGAAGCATTTCAAGTTTTTTTATTGTAACTGATAAACTTCTAATTCTGGTAGAGTAAAAAATTAATACACCGACGTCTGTAACATGCTCTATACCGATAAGGGAATCCTGTGGGAAATCATGTTGTGCCCTAGAAAAGTGAAGCCAGGTTGTTCAACTTGGCTTCACTTTTCTACTACGTGGGTATGACATTAAAATGTTCAATATTATAACCGACAACGCCATCAACAGATTCATGATTGTTGCCATCAGCCGGACGACGCCACAAATGACGGTCACGAGCCACAAGGGAATCAGCAAGCCGAAGTGGCAATGGGCAGGCTACATTGCCCGCAGAACCAACCACCGCGTCGTCTTGCCACAAAAACATCACAAAAATATTTTTAAGTGTAACATGTGAGCGAGAGATGCCTCAACGTACGCGCAGAATGGCACTACCTCTTACTTGATGTTCGCAGGTGTCATACTTCTCAACATCTCCCGAGCTGTCGAACAAGGCGCGCTTCGAGTACTTCACGCGGACCATACCCTCGGACCTGCACCAGGTGCGCGCCATGGTGGAGATAGTGAAGGTGCTGGGCTGGAGATACGTGTCCATCATCTATGAGGAGTCCAACTACGGCATCAAGGTCAGTTTACGTTACATGGCCGTCCATGTTCCGGCTTCGTACCTGTGTTACTTAAAATATGGCACAAATTCATGGATTAACAAAAAATATAAAAATTATACAATTTAATTTCGGCCACGTAAATGTTACGCTAAAAAGAAAATATGACAAAACAACCTCTCCTGAGTGTCCTCTGAGTGAGAGTTATCTCCCCAATCGTGCCGACCCTATCCAGTTGCAATGTAGAATGGTATTACCGCTTACAGAATTGGTGGCCCACATAAGCATAGTAGTTGGAAAAACCATACCCTCTGGTTGCGATGATGTTTAGGGATTTCAGACATTAAAACTTGTTGTTGTGCTCATCGGTTACTTTCGCAATAAAAAGTTTACCTTATGCACCTTTATTGTGTGCATTACAACCGAATTGTGCCCGCATAATCCGCGAGGTGCGTTTGGCTTACACGATGCCACCTTAAAGTGACAGCTATTCCGTGAGGTGGAAGAGAAGGTAACACATGCGTAACAATTTTGTTCATGTTTTTAAAAGCCGATATTTGTCTGAATGCGGAGTGTGTCCAGGACACTCAAGAGTCCTATTACTACTGAATATTTAATCATTTACTTATGACATGACGACTTTGGGATGCCATGACCCAATTTTGACCAGCCTGAAACTTTACGAAGACACCTCATGCAATGCCATATTGCTGTTGAATTGAACCGGCCACGCTCACATGATGCTGCCTTAAAAGTCATAGCCGATCTGTCGCGTTGCGTGTGTTTCGTGAGCTGGTGACTCAATGATGGTATGGTGTGAAGGGGAGCAAAGCAGCTGAATATGAGGATGTAAATGGGAGTCGGTAGTGATCAAATGGTTCCGGTTGTTCGTTGACAGAGCCACGTGTGAAACAATGAAACATCACGCTATATGTGTCGCTCATACGACTGACTAACCGTCGAGATGCCCTGAGGACTACTAGTTCGGCACTGTCTCCACCGTGGCCACGTAGGACTGGGGCCAGCGCGTCAATGCGACCTGCGTCTCCGAAAACATACAACTTTTGAATATTTAAACATTCACACTTCTGCGACGTGAAGAGCTTCAGTCGCCGTGACCTAATTCCGGCCTATCCGAATCTATTGTCTCGCGTCCGAACTACTGACGAACAACAGTGTACCGCCTTATGTGCCAAACAACAAAACACAGAACTAAAATACTTTACCTTATAATTTGTAACCTAATTTTATATATTTATATACTAGCGAATCGCCCTGAATTCACCCGAAAATAACAACGGCTATATTGTCACCATAACAAGTTATACATTAAAATCTTTCCCAGAAATCATAGTCCATGGATGAAAACCACAATTGTGTCTATTCGCAGTTGGCGAGTTGCTATAGATGTGGCCCTCGTAGCCTAAATTCAGCTACGAGGACACCATGATCTTTCATCCATTTGAAAGTTTCACATGCATTTGAATAGACGTCGCTAGCGCTGCGATGAATCTTACGAACGGCCAGCTACAAACACGCGACCCGAGAATTTTTGTCATCGAGTATTTTAGTTACTAATGGTGCCCTAAAATACACGCGGACCGTGTAACCAGATATTGATAAAACAGAATTGGTACAAAGATCTCCTTTTTTCCATCCACAAACCACACGGTACACGCCACAACCATCACATTACATCATCAGTCTTACCCCATTAGGCCGCAATATAGCAACTATTTGACCTATTCCTCTGCCACACAACCACCTTTTAAAGTTACATCAGGGATCGTGTTCCGCAGGCGTTCGAGGAGCTGGAGACGCTACTTCTGCGAGATAACATCTGCATAGCCGTGAAGGAGCGACTGGCGAAGGACTCGGGGGCGGCTGACGAGCACGCCTACGACGCGATGGTCGAGAGGTTGCTCTCGCGACCGCGGGCTAGAGGTGATATGAGCATGTGTTCACCGCGTAAACAATGATTTGTAAATCAAATTTCAATTAAAGGATTTTAATTTATATATCTGACTTTAGCAACAATTAGGTGGGGAATGGGAATGGAGTGTCACATATCACGGCCCTCACATCCCCGTTTTGCTACCTCCAGATTCACAAGTCTCTTTATACAGGCGCGCCGGTCGCGAAGTCTATTAGCACCTTCGCGCAGTACCCGACCAAATTAATATTAATGTGTCAGTCATGATCTGCCCCGGTACCGACATCCTCCCACATTCACATTGTATATTGTGTACTTTGTTAACCTTTCATCTGCCATTTTTCCATATGTCCGGACCCACAAACTTCAAGATGTTTAACTCTCATCTCACTTGGCCAGATTTTCATGTGAAAAATGTATAGAAAAATATCCACCACATTCGCCGACCACGGATTAATGTTCTCAAACGAAACAGGTGGTTTTAGGACATAAAATATCGTTGTCACTGCTACACAAAAAAAAATTCTTTTTAAGTTTGGAAATATATAACCTTTTTTACCTTATTGACCTCATTAATTTATATTCTACCACCAGAAAATATAAATATATTTTCGTAAATGGTAAGAAACCAGATATTTTCCGGACATTATTTAATTAATTTCTTATAATATTACTTCGACCTTTACTTCGCGCATTCTTTCTGGAGATTTTTTCATTGCCTCATTTTCATTTTATTTCATTTCAGGTGATATCGTGTATGCCTTGTGTTAAATATTAAATTAACTTTAAGGTGTCATCGTTTTCGGCTCCGACCAAGAGGTCGCCGGAGTGATGGCTGCGGTGGGCCGACGCGGCGCAGCGGGCTCGTTCGGATGGGTGGGCTCCGACGGCTGGAGCGCTAGGGCTCTAGTGGCGGCCGGCAACGAGCCTGTAGTGGAGGGAACGATCAGCGTCCAGCCACAAGCCAACCCCGTGCGAGGCTTCAGAGACTACTTCCTGCAGCTGACGCCGGAGAACAACCCCAGGAATCCCTGGTTTGTCGGTAAACCTCTTTTACGTTCAAGACGACCGAGTGTGAATTTTGATCTCACTTTTTTATTTGCCCCCCAATAATTATTAAGTGTTGGAAAGTAACTAACGACGCCCATACACATCTGCAAAAGCAAAGATCTCCAATGACATGTATATAGTAGCCATTTAAGAGTGTAACCATTGCGAAACTACATTTTTTATAGTGTAGGGGGACAAACGGGAAGTCGGAGCCTTGCAACGACTACCCACGCCAAGGAACATCAGCATAATTATGCCGATGCGTTGGCCTCCTTTTCATTAGTGTTAAACATTCATCGTGCATTACAAAAACAGTATACTGTAACATTTACAAAACAAGTGTATCTTTGCAAACACCACACACCTTATAAGCTCTTATGAATAAATTTATAAAACTTAACATATTTTAAACAACCATTTCGTACGATTTTCAAATTTATGAGATCTTTTCAACATATTAAAGAAGAAAATAAATAAATAATAATAATAATTAGCTCGAATGTTATAAACTCAACGTACCTTGCAAAAAGTGCAGCTGAAGACTCACAAATGTCACGACAATAAAATAAAAAGTGAAAAATAATTTAAAATTAATCTTCTTAATTATGTCGAAAGTCTTTAAGCTATTGTATATATATATCCGTAAAACTAGTTTCAACTGTAATGAGTAAACTTCGTGTAAACTTAAGAAATCAACAAGAAGTAACTTTCGTTTATATTTTGTCGCCGCAACTGTTCTCGCCTTTTTTTCAGAATTCTGGGAGGAGCAGTTCAGGTGTCGTTATCCAGGCAGTCCGCGAGGGACCCACAACGCCCAGCTGCCACCATGCACCGGCAGGGAGCGCCTGACTGCAGATAACACCGAGTTCGAGGCTCAGCTGCAGTTCGTCGCAGATGCAGTCTGGGCATTTGTTTATGCCATTAGGTAAATAAAAAAATTATAGTCTATTACGTTACTAACTAATGTTGCCAGGTGTCCGATTTTTGCGTGACGTCACAATTCCCAAGGGTCTGGGGATGCCTACGCATTTGTGCTTGATCGGGACGCTAATTGCTCGATTACACGACAGATTCATAAGTTGCCATTATTATTATTGAAATCAAATAAATTATTAGCTCCAACACGCTTAACTTCAGATGGTGATGTGTTCAAGATTTTAAAGCTCTGTGGCTTGCACATTAAGAAGGCGTGCAAATGTGACAAGCTGCCTAACAATTAAAAACTATACTGATTTTACCAAGGAATTTCTTGTACAAAGTTGATACCCAACATTCAATGGTCATTATACTCGTTAAATGTAAAATGTGTAGTCAAATATACAAGTAATAGTAAATTAAAATCATTAAACATTTGTCAGGTTTGTTTGTTTTTCACTGTAATTTATTTTATTTTTCTTATTATTTTTTTATAGAATAGGGGGCAAACGAGAAATCGGAGCCTTGTCACGACTACCGACGCCATTGAACATCCACACAATTACTATGCCTATGCGTTGCCCTCCTGTCCCCTCCTCCCAATGGGCCGCCGCCAATAACTCACAAACCGCACGAAACGCGACACTGAAGATGTCACTTTACGGCGGTATTATGTGAACGAGAGATTCCTCTCCGGTCGTGCCGGCCTAGTTCCGTCACAAAGGACTTGTAGCGTCATACACTATGCATGGCACTACGCCCTCCTATGCAGCATGGCACCACCTCTTCCTGCTCTACATTTATCTTGATAATTATCAAGACAAATTATATGATTTATCAATAAAAAAACCACGCGTCACATCACTAGCGCTATAGGTATTGCTACAATCCTAAATAGATCAATATGTAACACCGAAATGATGTAATATGAATTCTAAGGCAGTATTAAATACTGGCCGAGAGACCTTTATGTATAATGTGTATATAATGGTATGAAAATTGGTAATGACGTAAAAGGCAAGGCATACATCATCGACATATCCATGTCTTAAGATTACACGAATTTTACTCATTACAATAAAACTACTTTTACGGATTTTATCGCGGTTTATTTCATAATTTAACCGGTTCGCTGTTTCAAAAGCCTAACAGCAACCATGGTCACGGGTGGGCTAAGGTGATTGATGGTAGTTGTCAAGATGTCATAAATTATTAAAATTACCCGAAAAATTATAATTATTTAGTTGTTCCGATTAACGCAAACAGCAGTTTTTATATCTTGCTGTCTTGATGTGTTATGTTTACTTTTTTATTTGCTTATGTGCTAAACATAAGCAAATAAAAAAGCAAAGGCCTACTTCAGTGTTGAAGTTTGAGTGTTTCTTAATTATGTTTATCACCGCGTCCCAAGCAAAAGCCTACTTCAATATTGAAATTAGAATGTTCTTTAATTTCAATAGTCTCGCGGATCATGCTTAGAAGGAATCGGTGCTCTCAAGTGAGCTAAGTACTTGAATAAACCTCGATAAAACCCGCAAAACCGGTTTTATTGGAATCGTCGATCATGAACCTCTCCGTAAGCCATTCACGCCAGCGCCATTATTTAAATTTGATCAAATATGATGACAGTTTTTTCTGTTTCCAGTGAGCTATTCACTCATATTACACTCGTTCAACGCGCTTTTGAACTTGTGAACAAGAGTAATTGTATCATTCTCTTTCCACGAATGGGTCAGATAACGTGTTAATTGAATATAAACTTGAGTGTGTAATTATAAGTTCGGGATAACGATGGGTTCCGGGAGGGTCCTCATCGGCTAATTGCCAGTTAAGAAAATAACGGTAGTAAAAAACTCGACGTGACCATTGTTCTAGAGCAAAAAAATGTACAGCTATGCTGTTGTGTCTCATGTTTAATATATTCCGGTGCTGTATGGGGGCGGCCTAAGAATATCCTCACCCTCAGCCTAAGCCCAGAGTGACGTAGGAGTCGTCATGGGCACTGGTCTCTTACCAACGAAAAGGCTTCTGCCAGCTGGTTGTTTGGTGTCCCGTCTATTTCGTAGTGACTGTGAAATAGACGGGAGCACCAGACTATACCGGTACCATCAATCGGATCGGCGACAGGCTGCAGTGGCGCCGGTCCGTAACATAATCTGCGATTGCCAATCCGCCTGGTCAGCGTGGCAATTATGAGCATTAACCTCATATGGACGACTGCAATAGAACTCTGCCCCTAGTTCCTGGCTACGTATAACGGACGAACGCTCAGATTAGATAACCACTTGGCTGAGCTGAAAGTGGAACTGGAAAATATCCGTTGGCACGTTCTGGAGCGATGTGAGGTCAGAAGACACACCATAACTCTGCCATCGGTACCACTTCAAGAAAGGAGACACTCCTTCACAAGGCGGCGTGAGATTCCTCGTGAATAAGTCCCTCGTAGACAGCATCGTCGAAATCTCTAGTGTGTCGGGTAGAGTGCCTATCTGCCTATCTCATACTTAAACTCACTAAATGGTATAGCCTCAAAGTGATACAAGTATACGCACCTACCTCGACGCATTCCGCTTGATACAATTCATGTTCTATAAGATTCTATAAATTCTGTAAAGGGGTCAACAACTTAAAATAGTACAAAAACAACAATGGGATTAATACACTTTTTAATATTGGTTAGGAATAGTGGGGGTATGAAGTCTTTCTTTTCTGGCAGTTGTCCGAGACTCCCGGCTGCAACTTGTTTGGTCCTTTATATATATAATTGTTCCTCCCAGACGAATTGTTGTTCAATCCCTATATACCACATTTGAAGAATATAGTTCTATCAGACCTTCATATTAAGTCTCAATTTAATAAGCAAAAAGAAAAAAAAATGAAAGGAGTAGAGCTCCTTTTTTATGAAATATTCATTCATGCATTCTGATACGAATACGTAGGTTCCCGGCGGAATATAAAAAAAAAACTATTTCATCATTATTTGGTGATAGCAGACAGCATTAGCCATCACAAATATATCAGGACCTCCACATCGTCAAAAGGAAAAAGAGTGACATTTCTTCAACACAGAGAACATTAAGCCTTACAGTCAAAGATAACAGATATACTTTTTTATAAAATATTTAAGTTTCAAAACATAATAGTTACACGATGACGACGTGGAGACAACCTATGAGGATGTCTCGAAGGCCTTACATAACACCTATAAGGCCTGGTTCAATGTTGTTATGGGGGACTTTAATACCAAGGTGGGAGTACGAAATTATGTCGAATCGAGTCTGGGACCACATGGAGTTGGAAGTCTAAATGTCACGGGGCAAATGTTGGAAAACTTCCTCGTGAAAGAGGGCCTCTTGTTAATGAATTCCCATTTTTAGAAGGAGCTCCATTGGAAGTGGACAGAGCAGAGCCCCGATACTGTGACAAAGAACGTGATTGACTTTATTATGACGGATCGAAAGCATGTATTTTGTTATGTCTCCGTCATCAAGAGGTTTGAAGCCGGGAGAGATCACCGATTAGTTAGAGGCTCTCTAAATATAGGCTTTCGATGCGAGCGTATTGGATTAGTACAGTCGATACTCCGACCTAACTTCCGACTAAACCTGGTAGGTTCCGAAAAGTTCCAACTGGAATTAAAAAACCGGTCGATGCTCTAGATATGTCTGAAAGTAAAAAGGAAATGTAAGAGGCCATGAGTGGCGTGATTAATTGCATGTGGTGCATGGGCGAAGTATGTTGTAGGATTAAGTATACGAGCAGGAGAAATAAACTCTCAGATGAGACGCTTGAACTTATGAGGAAACGTAGAACAAACGAAGACTTTACGTCTGCCGATGTCAAGCTTCTTTCAAAGCGAATCCGCAAACTCATACGCCGAAATCTTGGCAGCTCAAATACGCAACGGGTTACTGAAGCGAATGAACAGAATAGAGAGTCGAAGAGTTTTGTGGAGTAGCCTGGAAGAAGTCATCTGACAAAGTTTAGGACTGATTCTGAGATTACCGTTCCTTCTAAGCCTGGGATCTTATCTGAGATCGAACTTTCTATAGCAAGTTGTATACTTCGCACGCTCCTCATCCCGATATCCTAAATAATGATCCGTGTCCAAGCCTAATGCGACTTTTGTGAGGTGATCTGCTGGACGTCAACTTGAGTGAGATTAGCCTGGCTCTTGCGCAGCTTTAAGGGGGAAAAGCTCCGGGGAGGAACAGAATTCCAGTCGAGCTTCTTAGTGCAGGAGGCAAACCTGTATGAAGAGAGCTAAAAAATAAAGCATGACTTGGAAGTAACGTTGTTTTGTTTTTAAAAAGGGTGACAAATCACTTCCTCAAAACTACAGGCCAATTTCACTTGTCGGCCATATTTACAAGTTGTTCTCAAGAGTCTTGACAAGTCGACCCACCACGAAGCTTGATGAATTCCAGCCACCAGAGAAGGCTGGGTTTCGCAGAAGATTTAGCATCATGGACCACATTTTCACAATAAGGCAAGTCGTACAAAAGATACATGACTACAATCAGCCGCTTTGCCTTGCCTTTGTGGACTATGAGAAAACTTTTGACTCTGTCAAAACCTGGACTGTTCTGGAAGCCTTACAGCGATGTCAGGTCAATTGGCGATACGTCGAAGTACTGATGGCATTGTATGATGCTACTTTTATATCTGTTCTGATCCCGGGAGGTCAAACAAGGCCAATCCAATTGCATCGAGGAGTGCGACAGGGGGATGTTGTTTCCCCGCATCTTTAGTTCCAGTTGGGTTGGTTAGCTTCGTCACATACTCATGTCGCTTATACCGCAGTCTTCAACCAATGCGTTCTCCTCGTGATGACCTATGGGGCCGAAATATGGTCTCTTAATTTTGGGCTGGTCCACAAGTTTGCGATAGCTCAACGGGCTATTGAACGTGCAATGTTGGGCGTTTCCTTGTTCGAAAGAATTCGCAATGAAGTCATAAAGCAGAGAAATAAAATATCGGATAACACGCGACGAATAGGCTCGCTGAAGTAGCAATGGGCTGGTCAAACACTCAGAAGGACAGATGGCAGATGGGCCAGTCAGGTTCTGGAGTGGAGGCCGCGTTTAGAAAAACGAAGTGTTGGTCGACCGTTCATCAGGTGGGAAGACAATCTCCGTGCAGTAGCCGGCCCGGGATGGATACAAGTAGCAGGAGATCGGTCGTCTTGGCATTCATTGAGAGAGGCCTATATTCAGCAGTGGACCGAAAAGGGCTGATAATGAATGATATTGAAAAAATATTCCGGTGACCCGTTGGAGAGGACAGTAGGGTAACACGTGTACATTACTATAGGATTGTGGAAAATTATTAGAAATTTTAAGATAATATAGTGCTGTACTTGTTGATACATAAATGTTTAACGAAATTAAATTGATATTAAACATTTCCAAATTTTCACTTTTAATTTTCGCGCTATACCACAATAATCTTACTGTTTGCAAAACAAATAACGTCGCACCTTGCCAGAAGTGTTCGCTCGAAAGCCATTTCTATAAAGTTAATTTAAGAGTAAAGTACTTTCGTAAAAAGTAAACGAAAGTTCGGACATACCCTTGTAGATTTTTTATCTTTAATTTAATTTAATTTCTACAACAGTACCTGTAGAACATATTATTAATATTTTTTCATGAGATGGAGGGCAAACGAGCAGGTAGGTAAAGACTACCGCCGCCCACAGACATCTGTAATACTAGGTGTCTTACAGAGGCGTTGCCAGCCTTTCAGGAATAGTTATTATCTTTTGTTGATGACCTCTGAGTCTTATCGGATTGGAAATACCGGACTGGAGGCAGCTGGCTCCACAGTACAGTTGTACGTGGTAGGAAGTGGCGTTTAAACCGCACTATTGTGGATTTGCGGACATCAAGGTGATGGGTGTGGAAGTTAGAGTTCTGTCGCGATGTCCGAAGATGGAATTTGGCTACTGGTATTAAGCCGAACAATTCCTTGATACAATCCACAAAAAAAATACGATAAAAGTCGCACAGCGTCTATTAATAAATCTTTTCTAATTTTACTGTAATGCTCTAAGAGGGTAAGGGCCTGGGGATCTGTAACAAACAAGAACCGTTTGGCTAGTCTTGATCGCAGTCTTTCACAAGGATATTTTTAAGTTTATTATTTTTAGCACAATTTGCTTGTAAAAATAAAATAAAGGTTTTATTCATTTATTTACTCTGTGCCTACCGTATACATACATATATAAGCGTGAAGATGTGTTGCTTTTATTGTATACAACAATACGAGTAGAAATCGCCGTATAATATTACGGCCAGCCATTTTCAAAAACAGGATTGTTTTGTTTTGAGGCGGGCCAACGATTAGCCGGATTATCATTGCGAGACGTTCCTCAATATGGCGGCTAACGTTTAGCCTCATTAAATCTCTTGATATTAGGTAGTGATAGCGGCCGATACAAGTATGCAATTAGGCCAAGCGTTTGGAGTGCAAAAAAAAAACCTAACCACAAAGGCTTAGTCGGGTGCTACGCTGCCGTATAAAACTATGAACCTATCTGGGCATAGTTTTTTCATTGTATTCTACAATCGACGCCATTATTGTTGGCAAGTCAAGCAACGCCGCGAGTGTTATTTTTTTTTTCAAAAAGGCGGATAATGATTCACTCTATTTCAATAAGCCAGTTTATTGAATGTCTTATAATGCCGAACTTTTTCTCGTGCAATTTCACTCAGCCGTAATCAATGTGGCTAATCGTTGGCCCGCCACAAAATAAAGCAGCCCCAGTTTGGAAACTGCTTGTAATGTGCACAATCAGTTTACTAACAACTCATACGCTTTAAACTACTAGTAAAGTACTATAAGCAAATACATAACTGTTACAGGGACATGCACAGAGATCTGTGTGGTGGCAAGTTTGGGCTGTGCGAGAAGATGCGGCCCGTGAGTGGGCCCGTGCTCCTCAGATATCTGAGACAGGTTCAATTTGAGGGTAAATTTATTAATATATTGCTCAATATAACAGGAGATCGGTCGCCTTAAGGTTCATGGAAAGAACAGATAATGATAATGGTTTTTTCCAGCCGAATTATCAATTGCTTCGTCAGCTTGTTCTTATTAACCGCTAAAGTCTGGAATGAATCTCAAAAAAAAAAGTTTTTTCCATATGAACACTATCAATTTTTATTTATAGAGACGGGTAGGTTTGCCAAAAGATATGCATTTCGTAAAGGATCATGCAACGTAGACTTTCTGATGCCTGTGATACTGCAAACTTTATGTCGCTCTAATTTTTATAGAAGTTTTCACTCCCACCGACGAGTCCTTACCCAAATCTATATATAGTAATGATTGTTAAATGTGTATAGGTCTGAGCGGAGACGAATTCCACTTTGACACGAACGGCGACGGTCCAGCTCGTTACAATATCCTGCACTTCAAGCAGGTGTCGAGGGGCGTGTACCGCTGGATCAGGGTCGGCCGCTATCTGGACGGAGAGCTACAGCTCGATATGGACGGTTAGTTAATATTGTACTTATACTATGGGTATACTTGTTGGTTGAGCAACAATCATGTTTAGTCAGAGATTCTGCAATGCAGCCCAATTGGCACTAATGTCACACCAAACCTCTCGCGCACATATAAGACGTGTAAAATTGAAGAGAGATCATGGAGAGAAATCCATCTGCATAAGATCAAATGCGGATTTTAATGTTGAAGGTATTCACCAAAAAGGCTCCGACTATTAGTTTGTCTTTAAGGTTATAAGGTTTTAGCAATAAATAGAAGTATTTTGCCAAACATCATTTGGTCAAAAGTGTGATCTTGTGTGCTAATCTCACTCAAGTATACTAATCGCATAAAAAAGTATTATTCACATTTTTTTTAAATCTAAATCATAGTTCGAAGCTAAGAAGACGTCGGCAACGCCTGGGACTCGGCGGTGTCTTTCCTAGTTGGTTGCGTTCTTTGTATCTGTCTAAGATTGCCCTCCCTCAGAAATAAAAGAGTTGCAGAGTAGAATTGTCATTGTACATGTTTGCACAAATACTTATGCACTATAAAAAATCGTGTATTGCTTATCTACAATTCCCTTTGAACATGTATGGCAGAATTTTCCCAGAAACACAGCTTTTCAATATTCACAGAGATCCAGTTCAAATGGGGCGAGCGAAGACCGCCAGAGTCGGTGTGCAGCGCGGAGTGCGAGCTCGGGCAGGCCAAGCAGTACGTGGAGGGCGAAAGCTGCTGCTGGCACTGCTTTAATTGCACGCAGTACGAGGTGGGTCGCGAAGATCAGGTACCTCTTCTCTAGTTATGGGCTACGTGCTATTCCTGTTCGTGTATGCGTGTTATATTCGGTGTCCTATTACAGGGATAGATAGAAGGGGTGTTTATATTAACATGATGTTACTCAAATGTGAAATGTTGCCAAAATGGGCTTGCACTGTCGTAAAGTTATCAGAATAGTTCCTAGAGCCAGGCTCCTAGATCTACAAATCGTAACTTCGCGGACTTTAGAACAATGTTACAGGGCTTGTACACTTTGCTACTGTCCCATGTACACAATCTTCCTTGTATATGCCGGTGTCCTAGCTGATATATCATGGTATCACTATCATCACTAGATCCGCTCCCCCTACTCGGAGACGACGTGTGTGGAGTGCGCCCGCGGCACGCTGCCGGATCTGACGCGTCTGTTTTGCGCACCCATCCCCGAGCTGTACCTGCGACCGACCTCACCGGCCGCCATCGGAGCCATGGCCTTCTCTGCACTTGGTATACTGCTGACTATGTAAGTTGTAAAGATCTTGTTAGGATGTAAAATAATATATGTCATGCAATATACTTTAGCTTCCATTATTACGAAGTACTAAAATGATGGTTGGAACATAAATTATCCATGAGTATGAAACCGAACTTATCAATGAGAGAAAAAAAGCTACTACGAGTATTAGTCTTTGTAGTAGCAATCGTGGTTGCAACAAACTGCAACAGCCAAATAACTTAGCCTACGTCCGCAAGTTTTCTGACAACGGGCTGGTTGGAGAGCTCTGATCTTTTTGGACTTTACCTTTACAACGATAGAGCAGATGTGTCGTGGCGTCTTCTTGTTTCGGAGACCAAGATCCTCTGGGTCACCGATTCAGCGGTATAAGTATGTGAGAACCTCAAGTACCTTTAATCCGACTCAGACATGATTCTTTGGTAAGAACTAACATTTGGTAATATGAAAAACACAAAACTGTTTTATTTATATTTGTATACAGAGTTATCAAGGCGAATCTAATGTTTTAATCCATCCAGCCGTTTGTAAGCCATTACAAAGAAATGGCCATTCGTCCACGTACATACAAATACTCTAAATCATTATCATTCTTCAGGCACAGTCGAGAAAATAGTACTCACTGTATCCCCGTATCTCTCTCTCTCCCTGTAGAATGGTGGGCGGAGTGTGGATTGCGCGGCGCGGCACGCCGGTGGTGCGCGCCAGCGGTCGCGAGCTGTCCTTCGTGCTTCTGGCTGGCATCCTCATGTGCTACCTCGTGACCTTCGCGCTCGTCTTCCGACCTACTGACTTCCTGTGCTCCGTACAACGGTTGGTCACTTTTTAAGAAATAATCATGTAAAGCAACATATTTACCCTTTGAAAATCCAATACGGCCGCCATAACACGACGGACTACGTTGACATTATGATGGCAATAGTGAAATACACTCAAATAAAGAACAAGAAAAACTGAAAAATCCCTATCTAATCCAAAAAGGGTATTTATTGGACATGTCCTAACACTTGAACAAATAAATAAATGCATATAAGGTGTATTCATTTATTCTAGTACTAACATGAATTTCCATCAAGAGTACATTGAATCAAATGACATATGTAAAGTGGATAACAGGTACCTTGCATTTAATAATAAATCAAGACCTTTCTTTTGCTTGTTGAGCTTGAGCAATTTTAGCTCTTACTATTTTCGAACAATGTAACCATAAAATATGCAAGCTACGAGTATGCATGTTATAGGTACAGTTAATCCTAAAATACTACAAGTGAAGCTGTAGGTTGATGTCTATTGAATGTATCACGAAAGAAAAAACATACCATCTAAACGTATACTCCATAATGACCACCAGTTAAAGGTATTTGTGCCAACTTTAATAATAGTAGATAAATCTCTCTATACAAAATTTCTATATGTAAATGATTGTGTGGTGTGTGACGTAGCTCACGTAGCTGAGTTTGAAAAAAAAAAACAAACAATTCAAAATTTTTTTCCATCGCTTTCATTCCAAATTTAAATGTGGTGCTCTATAAACTTACTAACACTAACAGTGAGACTTCCAAACACTCAAAACCATTCTTAAAGCCTATTGCTATTCAGGATCGCACGGAATTTATGTGGTTTGACTATAAATTTAATATAACCCATTTTCGGATATTTTCTACAATCATCTCTTGTTATGTGCAATTTAACATTCCAGTTTTGGCACTGGGTTCTGCTTCACTGTTGTATACGCAGCGCTGCTGACGAAGACCAACAGGATCTCCCGCATCTTCAACGCCAGCAAGCAGTCGGCGCGACGACCTTCACTCATCTCGCCCAAGTCGCAGCTGCTCATATGCTCAATACTCGTCTCCATTCAGGTGCCCTTTGTAGTTTTCAGGTGTTTGTAGCAATTATGTTTTGCTACTTAAACACTTTATAAAAAACTATATCACAAGACGAGAGGTGTGATCGGTATCGAAGAAATGTCACTCCTTTTTCACTTCGGCGTGGCTTGGACGACGGATTGATTTGTCGCTGACGCTGTCTGCCAACCTCAAATGGTAATTAAATGGTTGTTCATTTCCGCCCGGGAACCTACATTCTCCTGAGAGACACGAAATAATTTACATAAAAGGAGCTCTATTCCTTTTTCTTTTTCTCTTTTTAAATTTAGATTTAATATGAAGATATGATCTCACAATAACCTTTCAAATATTGAATATATACATATAAAGGACCATTCAAGTTGCGGCCGGGAGTCTCGGACAACTACCAGATAAGACTTCATGCCGTCACTGTTTACTAACCCTAATTAAAAACTGTGTCGATTCTATTGTTTGTTCTTGTAGTATTTTAAGTTTGCTCTTAGCTGTGAATGTGGAGGGACAATGGTAGAGTAAATGCGTATAAAAGTCTGACAAACCTCTATAGTCTCTTTACCCCCATTGTAGACCCCTTTTAATTGTAACACCTTGTGTCTTGCATTTTAAGACGGCGTTTACATTTTTTTATTATATGGGGCCACACAGTTTTTTGATAACAGGCTTTTGATAACTACCGATTGATTACCGACCGAAACTCACAAATCACACAATGGGTCAGCTCAGCTGCGGCAGTTACAATATTATGCGAGCGGGAGGTGCCCACTTCCCCGGTCGGCCGGCTCCATACGGCACGACACTCCTCATTATAAGAATGTAACACGAGTGAGACACTTCAACACTGCTTAACTGACTGCTGAAAATTAACTACTCTTGAATATAATTTCTATGCAATGAAAAGGATCATGTGTGATACTATAAAAAATAATTGTTCATAAAGTTTTAATATTTAACTTAAATACACATGAGAAATATACAGTCTATGAGTCCAGCTGTTGCGTTGGACACACTCCCTGGCTCCTCTCGCTCACCTACCATGAAGCCGAGTATAGCACATAAAAAAATTTGACGGACTTTTTTTTAAATTGTAAATTACATGACATATTCCCCTACCTTTTATGACTGCAAATTTTTTTACGTTTTTCTTTTACAGTCTAGGGGAAGAAACGAGAAATCGGAGCCTTTCAACAACCACCGATGTCCCTGAACATCAGCACAATTATGCCGATGCGTTGCCTTCCCTTTCATCCCCCCAACCCCCCAATAGGTCACCGGCCACAAAAAAGAAAAACGTTAAACGTCACGTCTTGTCACATTTTCTGTTCCAGGTGGTAATAGTGGTAATATGGCAGCTGGCGTCCCCCGCCCGCGCCATCCACCACCATCCGTCTCGCGAGGACAACATGCTCGTGTGCGACTCATATGTAGACGCGTCCTACACCATCACCTTCTTCTACCCCGTGGTGCTCATAGCCGTCTGCACGGTGTACGCCGTGCTCACTAGGAAGATACCTGAGGCCTTCAATGAGAGCAAACATATCGGTAAGTGCCACCGCAGACGACACACGCAGTGCCAGGCTGCCTTCCAGACACACTGGGCCTCGCTCACATGATTCCGCCGCAAAGGGACAGCTATGAGATGCGGTCAGATAACCGGTGGCCCATTAGTGGGGAGGAGGAGAAGAAGGCGAAACATCTGTATAACAATCATGCGCATGATTTGAGAGGTATCCGAATCATGGGAGATGCACGGGGTTTGCTCAGTATCATTGGCCACCATACATTATCGAAGGCTCCGGACATGTCGTAAAGGACGAGCTGGACGTACTTATATGTGGGATTACCTACTATCTGGAACACTGATTTTAATGTGCTTACAGTTGAGCGCCCTCTAACAAATCTATGCTGATTTTCAGAAATACCACGAGGCAAACAGGGAATCGGCAGTAGAGTAATCGGCCGGTAGGCCTTCGGGTCTGTGGTCATTTCCCTTTAGCAGCACTATCAATGTACCAACCTTCCACATATTTGGAAACATTCTTTGATACAGGCTGTGTACATCAGCATCATTTCTCCGGAAGAAGCCATGCAGGCGTTCCTGATAAGCTTTCGAGTATTTCCGTCTAATCCGGGACTTGTATTCGGTAAGCTTCTAATAATGTGATCGACTACACTGCGGGAAGGAGCATCTGAATACCTCTCGGAAGGAGAACATGCAGCCGCAACTCGCACTTGTCGATAATAATTGTTGTCGGTTTCTGTTGTATCATCTGGGCATAGGAATTACAGGAGCAGGAGTAGGCAATAACCTTCTAGGAGTTCTCCGCCGTGAATGAGATACTTCGGAGGGCGAGATCTACCAGTCGCGGATCGGTATGCCAAGCCCCAAGGATTTTCATTTCCCGTCTCGGCAATATCTCTAAAATGTTTAATTGCAGCGCCCTCTATGGCCACTTTGTATTCTTGTCAGACTACACGTTGGGCTTCCTGCAGTGAGATATCGCCTGTGAGATTTCCTTGTCTCGAATTTTCCCAACATCGTGGTGAGGCCTTGGCTTTATGGCGCAGACGTTCCATAGTCGGACTCTACCATTCGTAGCCCCTGAATTCCCCATCCCTGCGATATCCGACGTATCTTTTGGCAGTTTGCGTAAGGATTTCACTAAACTGCCTGGCAAGTTCATTTGCTGATTTCCTGGAGTCTAGTTTGTAGATTTATTATCTGTTGAACTAATTTTGTAATGTTTTCGCAAACATAGCGTCGATCGAAAGTAGGCCCAATCTACACGTCTCTCGCGAAAGGCTATTCTAAAGGACTTTTCTTTTCTCGACATCGGTTTTGATACGCTGCTACACACCTGATATGTAATTAGCTGATATCAGTACTCCTCTTGATGTGAGTGTCAAATCCACATTGGAATAACCATTTGGTCCGTTGGACGTTGGAGGCTGGCCTTGCTTGTTGTGAATGAATGGACCTCTGCTCAATATGAAGCCCTCCATTTGGGTCTTCGTATGCTCTGTGTTTCGCCCTCATCCCGAGTATTGACGATGTTCACAAAACCAGAGTGGTGAATGCTTATTGCTGTCTACGCCAATCAGTATAGTTAGGTGACATAACTTAGGTTTTCGAGATGTCACACTATGTCATGTCCAAACTGAAAGTATGCTGAGATTATGTATATGCATACATTGGCGATCCCCTTTCATATTGTTACTGTTTGGCTCTCATGTAACAAGTTGCACAGACAGTGCCAAAACAACTTTCATCATATCTTATAGTATAATATTCTGTGTTTGTGTATATGTATATAATTTAGTGTAACACGTTCACACTATTTAAGTACTTTAATCGTCTATACACTTTAAAAAACCTATATCTGTTTGGGCGGGCACTGTCAGTTGTGTCGCTCCAAGCAACTGAAAAATATGAGGAGTTACTGAAAATCAGCGTCGTATCAATGTGTTGAGTATAACATATTGGTATGACGAATGCCGTGTGGGCTCCTCTAATGGTGATATTGTTCATTTATTGCTTTGTAATGTTATCAATCCAAGTTATTGTGATCAATAAAAATCTTTCTTTCTTTCTTTCTTTTCAATATTATGTAAATTTAAATTGAATTTAGGAACCGGTCCATCACTTGACTACCGATAACTACGTAGATGCGTTCTTCCCATCTCCCTTCACACTGCCAATGATCAGGCGCTATTCACAAATCGCGCCAAAACGTAATAATATATCCTTTAATTTTAACGCGTTTACATTATTGTAACATTTTGTCAATCTACCCTGCAGGTTTCACTATGTACACAACGTGTGTGATCTGGCTGGCATTCGTACCACTATACTTTGGCACGGCGAGTCACGTGCCACTGCGAGTCACCTCCATGGCGGTCACCATCTCGCTCAGCGCCAGCGTCACACTAGCTTGCCTTTTCGCACCTAAGGTATAAATATCACACCAGTAGTAGTCACTTCGCGTTCGTGGCGATATACCACGGCACAGCGAGTCACGTGCCACTGCGAGTCACCTCCATCTCACTATCTTCCTCAGCACCAGCGTCAAACTAGTTTGATCTGTTCGCACCAAAGGTATCAGGATCGCACATGTAGCTCTCACTTGCCGTTCGTCCTGCTGTACTTCACTTGGGCACGGTGAGCCACGTGCCACTGCGAGTCACTGCCACGGCCGTCAACATCTCACTCAGCGCCGGCTTCGAGGTATAGTGGCCTGTTCGCACCTAAGGTAACAGTATCACACCAGTAGCCCTTATTTAGTTGTTATGTTGTACTTCGGCATAGTGAGCCACGTGCCACTGTGACACATTTCGACGGCCGTCACCATCTCACTCAGCGCCGGGGTTAAACTAGCGTGGCATTTTCGCACCTAAGGTATAAGTATCACACCAGTAGCTCCCACTTAATGTTCGTACTGCTGAAATCTGGCATAGTGAGCTACGTACCATTCAGAAGTTGCAAAAGTCTTGCTAGCTAAATTCAAACAATCGACATGAAAATTAGCCGGTGTCAAATAATAAGGGAGGCCTAAATCCAGCAGAGGACAACCACGGACTGAGATGACGATGATGATTATTATTCACAGGTATACATCGTCCTGGCGCGGCCAGAGCGCAACGTGCGCGCCAGCCTCATGCCATCCAGGTGGCGTGGTAGTGGAGGACGCGGCACGGCACCGGGAGCGGTCTGTGCGGCGTTAGTGGGCGCGGCTCCACTGCCGCGGCCAGCCGCTACGCCCTCTACGGACCTCTCCACGCTCGATGCTAATGGTATGGTGTACTGATCTCTATAAAATTAGATAGATGGTACGTAGTTTGCCACTGACGTCACTTGATAGTTTTACGCAAAAAATAACCTTTTTTCTTTTATTAAACAGATGCGTTGCCCTCCTTAATTTCTCCCCTACAAAATGGGCCTCAAACCCCATGAAACGAAAAAAAACATAGCTATCAAACCTTCCCCGTTGTGTCGGCCTAATTCAACTTTAATGCACAAACGGACAATTATGTGCTTATCCCATACAAAGAACAGTAACACACTTAAAATTCAAATAATGTCTGGAGGTATTCAATAGTTCTCTCTACCACATCATCTACTTAGCTTTATAACAAATACAAAGGGCTACCATTTGTAACTAACTTTTTTTCATTCCAGAGCGATCTACATCAACGGATCGCCATGTCCAGACGGATGAGTCAAGTCCGATTCGAAGAATCGAACCCGAACGCAACGGCCTGAAGCTTGATCCTTTGAAATTAGAAGAACTCAAGGCTGGATTGCCCTCGTTCAATGATACTAATGAAAGGGATATGGTGCAGCGCAGGCGATCAGTAGCTGCGCCAGCTATGAGGGTAGCGGTAGCGGTAGTGGGGCCGCGACCCGGATTATAGCGCGTCGCACCGCGCGCTCCTCGCCGCCGACCGATACTCGTGTGAGAAGCGTTATCAATAACACAACTGCAGAATACGTACTGTTGGAGACATTTCATTGTCTGTTGAACTAATTTTGTTAAAAAATATACAACGTTTATGTATACTTCCCTTTGAAACAAGTTATGTTATGATGTACACCAGAAACAAAATAGGACGTCACCTTTATACTATCAATACTTCATACACACACTTCTTCACAGCTCAAAATTGTAATTGATAAGAATTAAAATAAGAAAGGAAGAAATCTTCTCATGTGAAGTATTTATTTTTCGTTGTCATTGCCTAATTTGATTCTAAATGCATTGTTTCTAATCATTATGTCAATGATTCAGATTATCTTCTGGGGATTATGGCTCCACCATATTATATAATATAAGCCATGCATCGAAATATTACAATAACATTGTGTAAGTACTTAGATTAAAAAATAAGAAACCAACTTTAGATTAAAAAATAAGAAAACAACAAAATCTAAATAAAAAACATTTTTATTACGGTATTTTTTTTAATTTTTATATACTTACGCAATGTATATAAATTCTATACACTAATCTGAACCAACAAAATTTGTTGAGTTGTAACAGAGATATAAAAATTGTTAATTATCGTTAAATTTACTTACAATTTACGCTACACTTAATTAAGTAGATATTGTAACAACGGAGTAATGATCGATATTAAGTATTATAGAAATATTAAATTATGTGATATTACTGTAAGTTGTAATTATTCTTAAGGGACATAATAAATTACAAAAATAAAATAAATTTATTCGTTTATTTTGCTCCGGCTTATTTAGTGTAAGTTAATGAAATTTAATTTATGAACAATATTAGGAGATTTTTTTCTTCGCAGGCGCTCAATGACCGTCCTCTAATAGTTTCAGTGTGTGGCTAACCGATAATTAAAGAAATGAGAGGATTCCGCATTGCCTAGATTGGATCTGAACATATTTTTTTTGGCTTCGGATACCTATTTGCTTTAACAGAGCCAGAAGGTTTAGAAAAGACCCAGAGTTTCGAAATTTCTGTGAATCTAGAAACTAGATCTTTTTAAAACCAGTCCACTTTCATCAGTTAGGTCTTACTTACTACTTTTTTCGCTATCTATACCTCATTAGAATTACATGTAAATACACAGATTTAGGAGAATTTAAAGAAATAAGCTATATTTTTTATTTTCTCTTTAAAACGTAGAGAAATGTAACTTTTGAAAGTAATTGAAAGAATGGTGTAGATTATTTTAAAGTACTGTTAACCCAAAAGTTGCGATCTGTCTTATTGAAAAAACACTAGATGTAGAATATAGAAGGCTTTAGAAAAATAGCTTCTAAGGTTATCATATGTAAAAAAATCTTATTAATTGTCATGTCACAATCACGGCTTAGTTGAGAAAAAATGGCGAACTAAAGACGAATACTTTATAAAATAACTAAAGGAAAATAAACAACTAAAGACGAGGCGGCATGGTGATATGATCTTAGCCTATCCGTAAGGACGAATTTTATAACAAACAGTCAGTGCTATGTCTGCTGTCAACTTATAAATTTGAAATCGTCGTTCTAAGTGTGAGGGTCAGTATCTGTTTATGTTATGTTGATATTTTTTTTACCACAATATCTTTATTTGCTCTTAGGTTAGTTGTAACTAAATAATAACACACATATGTTAAAGAAGAAGAAGTACCTTCACGCATATTATCCCCGAAGAGGTAAGCAGAAGTGCGCTAATACATCTACAACTCGTAGATATACTAGCACACTCAGATTAGCCAAGGTACCGAGGCCCATGATGTCATAGGCGGTAAGCCTATGGCCACTTCGGGCACATTATATACTATGAAATTCATAATATTAATAGAAGCAGGTATAAGAATTAAAATAATTTTGTGAGTCCAAATCTGTAAGTAGCTTCGGAGAATACGGACAGCTCAGGGTTTTTATGGTATTCCTTGCCCATGCAGTGTTTTCTGTAGTCTACAGACAATAATAGATTGTTCTTTTAAATTAGGCAGGCTTTTAGTAAAGACAAGTTCACCACCATAGGTTACCTATATAGGTACAGAGATAGGTCTTTCTTTGCATTTCTGAAGAGGAACCTCTTGCTTCTTAAGTATCAGAATTTCTTTTGACTTTCTTGACCTGAATTTATGCTGTGGCACCAAAGAGAATTTTAACCTACTACTGGTTGGCGGCGCTTGTCCAGCCTCAACAGTTCGACTGACTAGCGAAGACTTTTGTGTCTTTAGAATTTTCAGCTTGAGGCTATGAGCACTTGATGAGCGACAAAATTTCTCAACTCCATTATCATATTTTAAAAATTTGTTCCAAAAGTATATTTTGTATTCTATGTGTTTCAGAATGATTGAACAAGCGAAACTATGGCAGGAGAACATGTTAATATTATAAGAAAATGCAGTAGAGACTTATTAAATTCCAACCGAAAACTTCATAGGGAAGTAGAAAGTGATTTGCACAGGGCTATTAAAGATTTGCGGTAATTATTTTATTTTCAAGAGTGTTTTATAGTATGTTGGTGTTGGTATAGTAAAGTAGGTTGGTGGATATTATCATTGTTATAGTTTATCTGTCCACTAGACATGGGCCTCAGGACTGCTGAAGTATCTCTTTGTCGAGTACAATAAATTGGCAGTCACACTGTTATATTTTTTTGCTATTTGTGATAGGTTGTATGACCCAGTGGGCCAGTGGCAGATAAAGAATGACGATATTTAGATCATCCTATAAAGAATTGTTCTTAACTGAGAATATAACAAGTACTTTTTTGCAATGAAAATTTGCTGTGTATAATGTACCTTGAGGTTTATTTTGTCAACCAAATTATATTTGGATTAAATTTACAGCATTACACAAGATGATATTGAATATGTATCAAATAAACTGAAAACAAGATGTAGGGTGTCAGTTAGTGAACTGCAAATAATTAAGAATGGGATCATGGAGGACCCAAAGTATATAGAAGCGGTACTGAGTGTACATGGTGCATTGAGGGGTATTGTCAGAGAATTTACAGGTATAGATGTAAAACAAAATGTGTGTGTGCTTATGTATGTGTCACAGTCAGATTGTCTAAATCCCTGTATTTGATTATGGCTAGCCATGTAAAAAAACTGTCCGTTTCGTTTTGTGGCAGGCCCATGTTTAGCCGGATTGAATATGGCTAAGTGAAATTCCACCAGAACGTGTTTGGCGTATACATTATTCAAAAATCTAGCCTTATTGAAATAAGATAGATCATTATATGCCTCTTTGATACACTTTAGGGAGCTGGGTGTTTTTTAAATTAGGAGTAATTTCAATACTCCTGGAATACCACTCGGCTATATTCAATCTGGCTAATTGTTGGCCTGCAATATAACAAAACTAGCCATAATATATTTCAGCAATTTACACAATACAACTACGACATGTGCATATATTCAGCTTTACCTTGTTGTACCTTATCAAAGAATATCTTAAAATCTAATGACATGGTTAGTTAATCATGTTGGTTTATTATGTGCAATCTCATTGTTAAAATCCAGAGTCAATTTTTCTTCCAAATGCACTAAAAGAACTTCAAAAATTCAAATGAGCTTTTGATTTTTATATGGAAAATTTGTTGGCTCATCACAAACTTAGTGTTGAGCTCATATATTTTCTCCATAATGAATTGATCATCAAAAGAGCAAAACAAAGCAGGAGTAAAAAAGATCAAATTATCTAAGATTGACCTTTTTTACTCCCCCTTTGAGACCAAATGGAGATATCACATGGCACATGAAATGAGACACTATAGCCATATTTTTTGGTAGTTGGCCAACTTTTATGTTGCTGGTTTGTTTGTTTCTCGACTTATCTATTGTATTATTTTTATGATAGAATGACATAATATTTTGCATTAATTTTGTTTTGATTGTTAATTGTGTGAAATAGAAATGAACAATTTTTACATTAAAAAATCGAAAACCACTGCCATTGGTGTGCTTTTCTTTGTAAGAAGCAGCTCATAATAGATAAACAAGTTTCATCACTGCCAATTCATAAGATAAATATTTACAAACTTATGCAATTTCTACTTTGAGCTGGTATTTGAGTTGACTAATTTGCCTACCTATTTAAAAAAACCTATTTACTAGTCTGAGTTCACTGACTTTAGCCCTTTATAAAAACTCATTTTAGACTAGTTTAATACTCTATTATCATATCATATTTCAGGTAAAAATGCAAAAAATCAACTTGTGGCAGCTGGGTGTTTTTGTAATTTAGCTCTAGGAGATGAGAAGGCATGCATAGCGGTGGCAAAAGCCACAGGATCCTACTTAACTGCAGAACTGGATAGTCTAAACAAAGAGCTAGCGGTAAGATAACCAGATGTTAAAAGGAAGTCTGTATGAGTTTGCTACAACGTAAGAACGTGTATTAGGTACTTATCCTTATTGCACATAAATCCCATTTACAATCTTGTTATATTTTGTGTTTATTCTTGTTATACATTCAAACAAAAACTACTAAACAGATTTGGATGAAATTTTGTACAGGTTACAATTACAATCACGAATAACTTAAAAAATACTTATTATCCGGAAAGAAAAGGATAGGTATAAACTTTACACAGTAAACGCTGAGACTGGCTAGTATCAACTACAACCAAATGACCTACTCATGTTCACATAGAAGTTGTACCCTTTGTGATACTACATAAAGGAATCATAGTAAGAGATAGTAACCCGAATTGACAAATATGCTGGTGTATATATTGTAGAAGCAAGGCAGGCAAATACATCAGCATATCAATTATGCTGATGTCTATGGATGGAAGTCATCATCAGATTCCCTAGTTCGCCCACTTATACTATAAAAAAAAAGACTCATCAACACTGCAACCTCTGTTAGGAAAAATTTTGTACAAACCTTACAGTCGGGTTAGTAAGAGCTAGTACCGCATTGCAGCCGGTCGGTCACGGCCGGGTAGGTACCTCGTGTACCCATGACACCCTCGTAAATGCTATACTGTTGTGTTTTTATCTACTTACTCTTTGAACAGCAATGAGATCTATCACCGGTTCTAGTGCTGACCTACTAGCTCTCTAGCGCGCTAACCTGAGGACCGGTAAAACGAACTCAACAGATCTCATTACCCACTGAGGAACACGCTATTACCTATTACAACAGTGTATTTTGTCAATTTTTTTTTCCGGGGCACGTAAATTCTTGAAAATTGTATGTCCATAATTTTTTCTACAGGAGGCTTTCGAAATTCCTTTTCGCAACTGTGCCAAATATTAAAATGTCCTGCTTTCAGGTAACATGTGCTTGGACGCTAGGCAACCTAGCTGGCTCCGGGCCCAAGGCGTGTGCCGTGCTGGTGTCGCAGGGAGCCTTGGCCAAACTGATCCAGATGGCAGAAAAGGAGGATTTGAGTGATGCTGCTATATACGCTTTGGAACATTTTGCTTTTCAGATGAAAGACGACTTCAGGTAACATACTTCAATTCTTTTAATCATGGAGACTAGACTTTTTTTGTTGACGCGGATAAACGCACTTACGCGCCTTCACTGGTACTGGGTGGGATCCAGTGGCGTCATCACGGCACATTATAGCGCTAAATACCCACAAAAACCAGTGCCGGCATTGGTGAGGTGCCCCGGAACTACAAATCATAAGAACTACAGTCAGGGCACATTGACGGCTAGTCCCCTAGGGGACCGACGGCTCCTCCACAAAGGGATTGCCCCGCACCGCATGACAACCCACCAACTTTGAAAAATGCAAGGGGGTGAGGTTCCCAACATCGCCCCTTGCGCCATGCGCAAATGCGCGTCTTCTAATAAGAAGGGTACAAAGAGCGCCCCCTCCTGCTCTTTACACCGCTTTTCTTATAAGATTGTACCCCACAAATGCCTCGGTTCAATTGGCTGCACCCAATGTCCCAGACTTCACCCCAAGCTACTGAGCCACACCGCCACGATAAAGCTCGAACTATGGTGGGGGTGAATCCTATGTACCTGGAGCGGCCACTCTGTATAGAGTTCGTAAAAAAATTAAATAGTTGGCGACATTTTTTGCAAGAAAGTAAAATTTTGATTGGCCAGAGACACGTACAGGCGGCGCCATCTTGTAAATGGGTACATTTTGATTGCTCCATTCTTCTCATCTAGCGCTAATCTCTCGAGACATTTGGAAGTGTAATTTACTGCTTACAACAGGACACTTGCAACTGTTTTCCTTTAGAAATCCTGGTCTCTATTCTCGAAGGTTGTATAGACTTTTTTACAATTTCCAATCTACACAACGTAGGTAAGCTGACTTTCGCTCCGATAATATCACGTCTTGACTCAAACGACCAATTTTTTAGGGTCTTTCTTGGCGTGTTTTGAAAAATTACGTTAATTATATTATATATGATACATTGATATTGCTGCTGAACTCGATCTGACATAAAACCAGCAGGAAGAGGCCGCTGTATTGTAGTTTCTGAAAGTCCAGTATCTCATTGACGTGGATGTGCTGCAGGGCCACGCACCTGTATAAAACGTGTACGTACGTATGTTTAGCGCTCCCGCTGATTATAAGTCTGCGTTCGCTGTTAAGACTGTGTATAAGATTTAAAACGGGGCAGGATTTTACACCTCAAGGACATGCATGATTATGAAGTGTCCGGTGTGCACTGGTCAAGCGGAAACTACTGAGGATGATAATCGCGTTTTCTCCTAATTTTTAAAATATCCTCCTAGTCCATAGTTTCTCGGAAGTAACCTTCAAAAATACTCGTAAAGACATTGCATTGTTTTTATCCTTTTCAGACCTGAATACTTAACTAAGATATTGAGCTGTGTATCACAAATCCTCATGGGTACTGAAGTTTCAAGATTACTCTTCGTTGTGTCGTGTCACAAGGATTTCCCCACCGTACTGACAGAAGAATTGTTGCAAAAGATTCTGCCGCAGCTACCTGTTAGCATTGAAGAGTATTTAAATAATAGCCACAACGATACATGTAGACTTTTGTACCTAATAAGAACTCTAGCGAATATAGACAAGTGTGACACCATTTTAAACTTTCTTACCATAAATAATTTAAGTGATGCCATAAAACAAATACTTTGGACAAACAATGGACCATTAAACGATTGTTTATTGTGGTTATTGGGAAACCTGTTTAGATTTGACCCAAATAATTTACTTTTTAAATCGATAATATAGACATGGTTTCATAAAAATGATTTGTGTATTTTTCTTCATTTCTATGTGGAAAATCTTCTTTTTCGAGGGTAAGCAAAAATAGTTGATAGCAAAATTGTACCTATCTGTGGGATCGCCACTCAGCTATAAGACTAAAATGAAACACTATTAATTGGCAATAAATATATTAATATATCAATTATACATAATATATTAGAATAATATGGATAAGGCTACAATTTTTTTTTAATATTTCATAATCGCTCTCACAAATGTAGCGCAAGTGAACCACAAAGGAGTCGTAATCACCGGTGAATGCTTACACTCGCCCGTCGACCACTGACGTTAATCGTAGAAACCGTGTTGACTAGTAATAAAACTAAGTGCTTTCAACAATCAAAGCTTTTTAACAATAAATCAAGTAAACATAAAGACACTCTTTCACATTTGTGGCAGATGCACCTCACTTGACAATGAAACTGATAGTATTCATGTTGTTTTACTTGGAGTGGGAAACACTGAGAAAATTCAATCGAGGAAAGGTAGAACCCTATGCTTCGCTTGCTCGTCGGCGGATTAGCCGTGCTCCCAAATACAGAGTACTATTTAGCACAACTTAAGCTTTCAATGTAGTATTGAAAGAATACATAAACATTGAACTTAGTTAATGCTTAATACAAGCAGCACTTTGATGTCTCTTATTGACTCCGATGTGGAAGAATATTCATTTATATGTCAATAATGTTTGGTGTTGGAATGGATATATCACGGCACTTAACGAATTGTTAAGATAACATTGAGCATTAAATACTACAACAATTAAATATGTAAATTGTATATTGTAAAGCTGGCCTTGTATTATTGGTCATTTCGTGACTGGTTAAATCCTTCCTCCTCTTGGATTTTCGATTTATTTTTCCGTTATAAAAATTTAAAGGTGTATACACTTATAAATTTCAATATAAGAGCAACCTTTAAAACAACTAGTTTCAATTACTTGAAATTTTTGCTAACGTCAACACAAACGCTTCAGTGGCGCCCTCATCAATACCACATTTATAACAGAACATATACCCAGGTGTAGCACGTTGGTCTTGTCCTTGACGAATATTGGTCGAGTCCCATTTCTGAATATATTTTGTAGTTTTAAAAAATAATTTTAGCCATGCGGTTCCAACTTTCATGAAATTTCACATTCTGTTAATATCATTGTTGCTATTTATAGAAATGAATTTCATTACATACATAAAAAGAAAATTACAATCGGATCGGATGTTTCACGTCACTTGTTGTAACCAATAATATAATTCGGCTTCGTTATCAACACGCAAACAAAGTAAATTCTTCTAAAATGAGTGCAACTACATGATAATCTTGGAGTGATTGTTAAAATTATTGCTTTGTCCTCTCCTAACAAACTTATACAGTCGGTCTGTTTCCTCGCTAGGCATATTATGTTAAAAAGACAATTCAGATTATCAGCTATCACAGTTGTGTCGTTTACGTTTCTTTGTAGACGTTTACTACGTATTCATGCTATCGCAAACGATTAAATATACTATTGTAAGTGGAAAGCTTTCACTTTCAAAATTCTTTCCGTGTCCAAATTTGAATACAATTGACGAATGAAAATATCTAGGCACTTAATTACTATGTTAATTAAGATGAGGATACTATTGCTTAAGCCATGTATTCATAGTTGACCATACACAACTGTGTGGATCTGTTACTTCCCAGACGTCGCTAATTGTGGAATATTGATGAGTCCATGACGTCATTTCAACCATTTGTTACTACTTTCTAGTTCTCACTATACAAACAGTTATTTAAAATATTAGATTGAAATACTTAAACTTTATAATTTTAGCCAATAGAAAAATTCTATTATTAAATATTTTTTCGTTTCAAAATTTGTGCATACATTTTCGTGGTGTAATTTTGACGTCTATAGTAAATTTAAGGGGCAATAATAATCTACATTATTGGATAATACATTTGTAAAGTGTATGTAATATTTCACAGTTGGAACGTTTATACATTTTTTATACACAAGGTGCCAGTATATTGTGTTAATCTGTTAACTCCCATTAGCGTTTTTTTATATCATATTCCTATTATCTTGTTTTTTAAGTCACCTAAAATTCTCTTTTTATGGTGGCGAGTGGAACAATTTACGTTTTAACATTTAATGAGATGTAACAAGGAATCAAGATGAATGAAAAAAATCAAAATTAGATTGGATATTTGTTTTTAGATACGTTAGATATGAGGAGTATCCGAATGAAATTAACAAATTTGAGCAAAACTTGAATAAATAAAATTTATATACGATTTCCACAATTCTTTAATTTAAATTTACGAACGGTTTCGACATCATCACCAGGTAAACCTGAAGTTGTCGGTGAAAAGTCAGTCAAACCCTGTCGTAAATATAAATTTAAATTAAACAATTGTAGAAACATCAAGAAATAGCAATTCATTCAAAGATTATAAATTTTAGTAACTCGACCTGAACTTCTGGGTAGTAATTGATGACTAAAGTTAGTAAAGTAGACGACAATTGAGGCCGACTAGGTACTGTTTGAAATACTTACAAAATGTCTTACTTGTGGGTATTTCGGAAACGCCTCAACCTAAACCACCTAACAATGATCTCTTGAAGCTACGAATTATTTATAAAATTTTAGACAATTTACCGGATATTTGAAATAGTTTGAGAATGCAGTCTTCTAATCTATCAGGTAAACCGGAATGAATGTATGTACTATATTTGTGAGAGACACAATGGCGGAGTTAAGTGTGGTCGGTGGTGAGTTTCCGGTGGTGCTGGCGGCGCGCGCGCGGTCGACCCTCGGCGGCGCCTGGAGAGTTCACTGGAAACAAAAGTCATTATAGAATTCGTTTTAAATTTCACGGTAATTTATCTGTGTTATAACATTCCGTCAGTTAAGACATTGCTTCGAACATATAACCACACCAGGAGTTTGTCAATGGCGTAACAGGTGGATGGATTTTTTTTTATTTAAAGGCTATAAATATATACATCATAAAGATTTAAGTCGGCCACAGTTATTATTTCAAAAATATTTTTGGTTAGTCAAATAATTGAAAGTAATTTCATAAAAGGTTTTCGATACGGAAACAATCCAAAGACTATTTTTAGTAAACGACCAACAAGTTAAGCAACTCACTGCTAGGACTGTCCCCATCCTATCCCACACGAGTACGGATTTTAAGATTGCGTCGTTACTTCTACTAATATTTGAAATCCAAAATTTTGGACGTCTGTTTTTTTATTCTTTTACGCAAAATCACTGCAGATTGTAATGTGATTTGGCATAGATGTTGGTTACAATCTGGAATAACATAAAACTACTCTTACAAAGGAATGGTGCCCTTATCATGTATGTTGCACAGGTAAAATTGCGGTGCACAACTAGTTTTAAATAAATAATTCTTTTTTGTTATAATGGGGATATATGAGCATATACTCTTGGCTACCGCCGCCTACTGACAGAAAATGGGGGGCATATAAAACTCATTGCCGACGTTAATGAAATACACATTACTCATTTAAATCGTCCGATTCGAAGCATTGAGGGTGCAGCTGGCTCCAAAGCATTGTTTATTATTTACCGCTGTGTTAACCCCTCAAATCTAAGTCTTTTAAGTCTTTATTTAAATTTTTAGTACTTTGTTAAATATAAATTAGTAAGAGTGAAGACTAACTAAAACATGCCGTGATTGTTATTGTCAGTACAAGGCTGATCTTGTGTCTCACCATTTCCATGAGGTATCATTTTTGTGACAACGATTTTCAGTTCGGGATATGTCTTTGTTTGTTCTGAATGTGTTAAATCATTGAGATGTTTAACATTGTGTAGTTCTGCAATTCAAATGGAAAAGAAAAAAGAATTAAAACCGCAAATAAATAAAAAATATGCAGAGGGAAGAACAGCACCAAATGTCAACTGAGAAATGATAGATCAAGAGAGAACAGAATAAAAAGGGATGATATCCAATGCCCCTTTGAGAATAAAAAAATGTGTACACGCGTTAGAAGTTATACTTATTCGGCGTAGTAAGAGAAAAATATTTTTTCTTTCGCTTTTTTTCTACGTTTGTAGAAAAAAACGACAACTCTATCTGTTGTGTGTATATATTGAAAGTTTTATGATAACGCATTAGTACCCTTTTGAAAAAATTAAATTATTGAATATAGCTATAGAATAGGTAGTGGCATGCTGCATAGGAGGAGGTGGTGCATGACACTACATCCGCCAATGCAACGGGATTTGACCGGCACCACCGGGAAAGGTAACTCTCGCTCACCTAATACCGCCGTCAAGTGACATCTATGTTGTCGCGTTTCGTGCGGTTTGTGAGTAGCCGGTGGTCCATTGAGGGGCGGGGGGGGTAGGGCAACCCATCGGCATAGTGATTACGCTGATGTTCATGCGCGTCGGTAGTCGTAGAAAGGCTCCGATTTCTCGTTTGTCTCTTGTATTATTAGGAAAGAGATTTCGGACCATAGCCTCAGCTCATCAGCTTAGAGATACGTGATGTACAATTCTTGCATAACATATCGAAATGCGTAAAAATGACAAAAATTATTAAAAATCAGACAAGAAATTTTTTGATACTAATATTTGTTATAAAGGCTAAAGTTTGTACACGGTCACACGTGTGGAGACAAATGGGCAATCAGACCTCTGTGATGACTACCGATCGCCTACGAACATCCACGTCATTGTTATGCAAACGCGTTGTCCTACATTCTGCTTCGCCTCCAATGGGCCACCGGCTGCTCACTAACCGCAACGCGACAGCTAAGCTGCTACTTTACGCCTGTACCATGTGAGCGAGATGTACCGACCCCCGGTCGCGACGCGCGCGTTAAATATATTCCATATTCTTGCTACTCATTCACGATTACTGAAAACATTTGGATGAAATTTAGCTCCGTTTTGGCAGTAATATGGTTCCTCTGGGACTTTGTTGCTGTCAAGCAACGGAAACGCCGAGATTATAAAGTACTTAAGCGGTAGCATTGTAACCCGTCACATGTTCAGTGAGTTTAGATATAAGTGGATATAACTGAGAAAGTGTACCAGTTTCTTCAGGCGGTTTTCCATTCACAGTGTCCGCGTTGGCTGGCTGCACTTTCTTTTTGTCGTAACCGTGGCCTCTACCGCGCGCGTGATCTGAAATTTCATCAACCACTTTAGGCAATTGCATATTTGTTGCTGGTAAAAATACCTAGCTATAGTTATTATGTGTGTATGGAGTGTCCTTTGATCCGCCCATTTCGGTGGAACTTTCACAAGTAGTGAATGACAGTGCTATAATTCCTTGAATAAAGTCAAGTACATTTATTCTAGTTTATCAACTAGAATAAATGTACAGGCTGTAGGTTACATTTTATTTCTAAAATTAACGATCTATTATTCACGGGCGAAGCAGGGATGGATCGCTAATTAATAACAAAAGATAGAACGAGTCGTTCTTCAACCAAAGTTGACATTTTCCTATACATAATTTTCAATAGCTCTTTATCGGCAACTATTTTCTTACACAGGGCCCATTCGATTCGGGGCCCCTAGGCAGTTACCTACTCTGCCTTGTGATGAATCCGGCCCTGGATCGAACTTACGGTTAGTATACACTGTGGCTCGCAGCGGCTGGCCGACTGCGTTCAGCTCGGGTAACGTCAGCGGCCGCCTGTTGTTCCGGCCCCGAGAGCCCATGCTATATTCCCTGGAATCAACAGAGATATTTAACCTTTTTTTTTTTACCTTAGGATCTAAGGATTCCGTAGCCAAAAGGTGCAAAACGGAACCCTTCTAGTTTAGCTTGGGACTTGAAACTAAAATTAGTTCGAACAAAATCGAACTGGTACTAAGAGAAGTATGCGATTTTTCTATTTGCTGGCACGGAACCCTTCACAGGCGAGACTCGCTGTTGGGCCATTTTTTAGCACAAGGGGGGTAGTGATAACCCGGCAACTTTTGACGTAGTCGTACTACCGATGTCATGTTTTAACAAGAGGTAGTGCTATGCTCCATACGACACAACGGCCTCCTATGCAACGGCACGACCGGGGAAGTACCTCTTGATGAATTTCCGTGAGTGTCGGTAGTCGTCAAAAGGCTCCGATTGCTCGTTTGCTCCTTATGATATTAACAAAAGCCATTTGCGTAGCTGTCACTTTATAGCAATGTCATGTTAGTGGGAGCCTTAGCGTCTTAGCGTTCACTGAAAGAGGCTTATGTCCAGCAGGGGACCGATAGGGGCTGATAATTATGATGAAGATGAAGGCCAGTCTATAGCGCGGTCGTCTAAGCAGTAAGAGACAGCAAGTGTGCTTCGCTCTCTCTCTCTCTTTTTCATCTATGTTTCTCTGCGCAATACATGCTTATTGGATTGTCAAAGAACGACCACCCGCCATATGTATATGGGCTCCAATTCCTATCTCTATCTCTATGGCCACGCTGGCTCTAGCTCTTACAAACTAAGTCCAATAAAAACCGATGAAACAAACAAAATTTTTATCGTAATTCGTTATTCTAGTGCGAGATACCGAATTGTCATTCGGTTGTGCGTATACCTATGTACTGCTTTGGCACTGCAGTGAGAGGCAGGGCCATGCCGAATTACGACGCCGAGAGGTAGCTCTCGCTCACATGTCAACGCCGTAATTTGACAGCCATGATGTCACGTCTCGTGCTGTTTGTGAGGAGCCGTCGGAGGATCGGAGGAAAGGAGAAAAGGAGGGCAACGCATGACAACAATAATTCGGTTGTCTATGGGCTGAGGCTCAGATTGGTGTCTACACCTGTACTACAACAAATACTTACTCTCGTAGCGGGTCGCGCCAGAAATCTGGTGCGTGCATGGGGAAGTGGTAGTTCTGGTACCCGTAGCTGTCCAGGCCGCTGGCGCGCAGGCTCGCGTGCAGCGAGTTCTTCATGCACTGCAGCTGTTGTCGTACAACTCATTAGCGGTCGGGCGAGCAGCAATGTACAGGTGACATACGAACTCGTTCAACAGATGCAGATTTCCAAAACACATATACAACATAGCAATATTTGCTCAACAAGCTTACATCGAAAACACCAGAACAGGTCAAAACTAATTGTGTTTCGATGCTTTTGATTATTTTCATCGTTGTGAATGTATTGCAAATGTTCTATTTGACGAACATGACCATTATTTGATCATCTCTATTCAGCCAGCAAGTTCATTAGGTAAGGTAATACGGTGAACATTTGAACCTTTAAAAAATATGAAAGTATGAAAATGTCTGACTCTGACCATCAGACATTGAACATTAAGCGACAATCCTAATTTCGTTCAGTGCTAGTGAATATACATTTCAAGGTAATTAAGACTAATGCTGACAGCATACAAAAAAAATACATTTAAAATAATACTTTCCACCTATAAGATGAATAAAAACAACTCATTTAGTCAAGTACCTATATTTACGTTGTTCATTATCTTAAGTAATGTTAATGTAAAATTCTTGTGCAAGCTGTAACATTTTAAACTCTATGTACAGTAAACAGTGTAGAATACGAGCGTTCTTTAAACATGACCGAAGCAAAACTTCTCTAGTCACGCGTAACGAAACTTTCTACGTTCACCAACTAGAGATTTTCGCTAACACTCCATTGGGCTCGTTTCAGTAACGCTCTCATTACGCATCCATCAGCTTATCCAATTCGAGAGCGCTTACCGAAAATTGAGTTCAATAAACTCAAATAAATTTAGGTAAAAGGGATCGATCGCACTAGATATTAATAATATGTAGGTAACACAACTAGCTTCATTATATGCCTTAGGACTGTTAGATACCAACCATCACTTGTTTCAATTACCTATCAACGTATAAATACGTGTATACCGGTTAACGTTTCAGTTTAAATCATTAGCGCAACTTGTTTCAAGCGTTAAATGTATTGTATATCAAAGGTTGCACTGATCCGGACTCTGGTGTAGTCGATTTTCATTTACGGCGCTAAAACTTGTTGCTTGAAATGCCGTGAACGCAATGCAATCGAAATGTGGTGGTGGAGAAGGCTCCTCGAAGTCCTGTGGGACGCCATGAGAACGAGCATCTCCACTATCTGGCGTGAATGAACTCAAAATCTTTTCGGTTATTATCTAGGCTTAGACTGGAGAAAGTGATTATACTGGGTCAAATGGAGTTTGCCGCGCCGTACTCCGATGAGATGGTCAGGTAAGAGAGGCTGCCGGGGCCCTCTACACTGCGCGTCCCATACAGTGCAGAACAGGCGACAGTGGAGAAGTGCATGCGGTCACGATCCTCCGCGTTGAGGGACCGACAAAGACGTAGATTACGTATGTCGTGATATGTTTTGTTTTCACCCGACTGCGCCAGAAGGAGGGTAAGGTATTTCGAGCGTATGTATGGCTGTAGTATGTCCCCTGTTACAGCCTGATGGCTTGACGGAATTTAACGTTTGAGGTGTCATTAGGATCCTCTCGATAACGCCAATGATGGGTACATTATTACTTTTTATGTTTTCCAATTAAATTTCACGTTCTCATTGTTAATATTTAGCACGATCGGAGCCCTCGTCTTGAAGCTACGATAAAGGGTCAATAAAAAAAGAATCAACTGACACTACATCTATGTAAAAAATATTCAAGAGTGAAAGTTAAAAGGAAGAAGTGAAAAATAAAGAAAAAATAGGTATAAAGAAAAGAAAGTACGACGGCGCGGAAACGGAACAGTGTTTTGGCATAAGGGTACCCGCACACGACAGAGAGGAGAGACATAGTTATAGCCACTGATCGATGCAACGAAACGGATGTCCGTCCGCGCCGCGGCTGATACTTGTCTTTCAGCGGCTGCACACTGATACACTTAATTGTCATAAAAAATCTGGTTGTTTGTAGGAATATAGAAACATATTTATGATGAATTTTGAATATTATCCTAATATTTACGTCCAGTTTAGTGTGGTAAATTGGATATTCTAGCAGAGACATATAGTAGTCATTATTGTTATCTATTTTGTGGTAGTGCTTAAGCGAGCGAATACACGTTAAGCCAAGCTAAATAATGCTAGACTAGTTACTTACTATGACTTCCTTAGACTATGGACGAGACTTGTTACTAAATAAATAACCAAGATTGTCCCTTTTATCTGGTGCTATCACGCATGAGCTTTAGTCAGCATGAAAACACATTTGTCCGCGCAAAAGTGAACTATCACTCAAATTTTGGGGATTCTAACACTTCCTATAAGGGCGTAAGCGTATCGTGCGCAGCCGCGACGTGCGTGCGGTGTGTGCCTGTGTGTGACGTACGTGCGCCGCGCCGTCGAACAGGAGGTTGGTGACGCCCGCGCCCCCGAGTACCTCTCTGCGCTGGCGTTCCGCGTCCGCTCGCAGACGCCGCACCAGCCGCTCGGCCTCCGCCAGTCGCGCGCGCAGCTCGGCGCGGCCCTCGGCCTCCGCGCCCTCACCGACTACGGTGCTCTCCGGACCCGACGACCGCATCTCCAACTCGCGAATCTTTCTGCAAATGAAGACTTTCTCCGAGCTTGGCCAAAATAAAAAATACCCTCCAAAATGTAATCATATCATTCATCATGCATTTTTGGCATAGGAAAAGTTACAGGATGCATTTGTGTATTTTGCGTTTGGCCAAAGGCATTGAGCATCATATAACACTAGACAGGGAATTACATCATTGAGTATATACGGCGTAATTATAACAAAATGTACTCAAATGATAGAACATAGTACACTATGTTCTACTGATTCTACAGAATCATGGATCTAATAAGAGATCCACGTCCACCAAAACAGAAATGGGAGTTCCACGGGGATACGTTTTTAGACCTTTTTATTTCGAGAAGCGTCTGTCGTATTTTTTGTAAGTTTTTTATCCGCAAATACATACTTTCACGAGCCATCCATTACCCTAGCGAACTTCCACGGATGCGGTGGCCCGAATCGGCTGCAAAGCAGCAAGTTTTTGATATAATCGTACCGTCGTTAGCAGTGACTAACCGAGGCCTCAACTTTTTGTTGCTGTTGCAAGTTACATCACAACGTTCGCGGAGTCACCTTGAGAAGACAAAATTTACATACAAATTACAACATTAAAATTATACAACACGAACATAGGAATCATGTTAAAATACGTTACGCATTTTTTTATTTATGTCAAATATTTTATTATACTACTTACTATCGTTGCGACAAAATGGATGTTATCAGAGAAATTTATTTCCAAATTACGGTTGTCATGTCTCCTTTAGTTACCGTTGCAATAAAATGGATGTTACCAGAGAAATCTATTTCCAAATTGCGGCTGTCATTTCGCGTTTAGATACCGTTGCGACAAAATGGATGTTACCAGAGAAATTTATTTCCAAATTACGGTAGTCATGTCGCGTTTAGTTACCGTTGCGATAAAATGGATGTTACCAGAAAAATTTGTTTCCAAATTGCGGCTGTCATGTCGCGTTTAGTTCGGTTCGTGAGAGATTCTGATTGGCATAACCTGATGATTGCGAAAATCGCGAGACAGCAAGCGAGTTATTAATCATTTTCAATGCATTACTGACAATCACGTCTGGAGAGATAGTGAGAGTAATGATACATCTTAATATATGCTGCTAAATTTGACTGCCACGTAGTCTTGCTGGAACCAAGTTCACACACAGTAAGTCCACACAACACGGTATGTGTTTGAATTTGGTTCCAGCTAATATAAAATTGAGCAGAAGAAAAAGTATAT